>JAVJIF010033555.1:0-220410 GCA_038442645.1 Agave tequilana | reverse complement strand
CCAGCAACGCCTTGCGAGACATAGGCCGATGGGCCTGATGGTGAAAGCTCCGAAGAACATCACCCTTCCGAGAGGACCATCATCTTCTGCCACGACGATGTCCTTTTCAGCATGCACCCTCCATCCTTGCCAGGATGTCTTCTTCGGCAACTCCGCAATGAGCTGCCTCAGGCGCACTAGTCATATCCGGGAACAAGTAGTTCCCCAGCTCTTCAAGCTCTTCGAGCTACCTTTGCCACCGGTGGGATGCTGGAGCAAATGTGCAAATGGCACATCATTCCCGGTATGTCTCGAGCAGAGCAGGCTCCTGCTTCTCCAGAATAGCCAGCTCCGCCTCACAGGAAAGTACTCTTCGTATGGAAGAGACCCGAAGGGCAAAGCAGAGATCTCCCGCATCTCGTGCAGGGCCATACCCAACTCACCAACTGGGTGAAGAAAGTCCCCGAGGCCGGGCAATACAACTCAAGGATGGCGTAGAAGCACGCCACCTTCATCTCGATGCCGTAGCAGTCGCCCTGACGGCCTCATGGAGGTTTAACCTCTCTAAGTCCCCCTCAAAATGGGTGAGGATATAGTTGGTCAACTCCGCCCACCACGATCTAGAGGGTGGACCCAACCGGGAGTCCTGAAATCGTGGCGGGGTAGTGCCCGTCAACTTCGCAGAACTGAGTGCCAAAGGTCGGCGCCGCAGCTAGGTTCTCTCCTACTGGAAGGTCCCGCGATACCTTCCCAGGGTATAGCCCCATTATGCTACGAGGATGGCCCCCCTCGAGTAGCCGGACTGGAATGTCAACCTCCCGACACTTACAGACTCGGCGTTTTAGGCTCACGCCCCACGCCATCTTTCGAGCCTGAGTCGCGCTCGCGAAGGAAGACAAAGCAAAATGCCGCTTAGAGGACGGGAGATAGAATCTCTCGCCGTCCAACTGGAAGATCCATTGGCCTTCACCGCCTGCAGCTGGCGATCGGGATCTGGTGCAGCATCCCCGAACATGAAGTCAGGCTTTCTGTAAGCCTGACGGTCGATATCTTCAAGTGGAGCCGTAGTCAAGATGCTCTGCATGGCCTGCGGACGACCCTCCTGGATGAGCGTATCCCGTACAGGGAGCTCGGCTCACTGAACAATGAAGCCTGCCCATAGAACTGCAAGCTGATGCTTCCGCCTCTTCGACTGGCTACACCGAACAGACTGTTCTGAAGGCCGGAGGCGTAATGTACTGCAAAAACAGAAAGAGCTATGATTAGTTCACCAATCAAGTGGATGCGAAAGCATAAATTCACTAAGGCATAGCCTCGCCCAGCAAGCAGGGCCTGCAAGGCGATAGCTTTGAAAAAGCTTCACTTCATGGATAAGACTGCATCTTTGCAGAAAATATCCAAAGCGCCAGCTTCAAGCAGGAAGTGACATAGCCCTAAGGGCTGACGTCATCAAAGGGGCATTATGGTCAAAAGTCATTATGACTGAGAGGACTTATTCGAGTCCTTTTCCTCAAACAGTACGGAGATGGCCCAAGTTATGGCTTCGTGCGAAAGCCCAAAGAGAACTGTTCAGTTCTTACCTCCCTGGTGCAAGCAAATAGGGAAGTTGAAGGGAAACGAGTTCCCTGATAAGGACAGATCATATTCGATCGTCCTAATGGCCGAGTATCGGCTCAAAGGATGGAGACCACTCTCTAATCAGATCGGAAAGTTCCTTACCAGCGACAGGTCGCTCGATGACCGGAGGAGGAACGCCCTCCGCCGCAGAAGTCGCCACTTCTTTCCCGCTCGTCTCTTGGGCGCCATTGAAGAGTTGCTAGAGTCCTCAAAGATCTCTGAATGAAAGGGAAGAGAAGAGGAGAGATAGAAAGTTCTCTAAAAAAGAGATCATTTCATGATCAGCCCGATCGGACTTTTATAGGCAATCGCCGCCTGAAACGAGGCCTTGAAAAAAAAGGCCCATGCCGCCGTTTCGAATTAATTCGAAGCAGCGCCCGAAGCGCCTTCCCGAGAGCGCGTTCAACTCTACTAAGAGTTAACTTCGCACTAGTGCAAAGTGCGGACTTCGCACAATCCTTCAAGGGCTTCGCTGAAGGCCTACCTTAGCCCTCTATAAAAAAAAAAAAAAAAAAAAGGAGCGTGCTGCTCGCGCGGGACATGCCAGCCTCTCGAAGATCATTCGAAGGAAGGACTATGTCCTTAGCTCCGCACACAGTTTATCCCAGCTATGGCCAAACTCTCAGTGAAAGTAAACAAAAATCAGATGATCAGACGATGAACTTTCATTGATTCAAAAGCAGGGTACATTTATATTACATCAAAGCTGTGTTTCATATAACACACCGAGTTGCCTAACAGGTCATTTGCATAAAAGGCATACAAGCGGTTTTATCTGCTCCCAGGCCAGACCAACGGGACAGGAAGGGCCCTCCTCCTGCATAAGGCCGTAACCATTGGTGCCGCAAGGACACGGTCATTTTTCTCCACAAAATGGCAGATCTTGCCAGGCCATTGTTTGAAGCCTGGCAATAAAAAACCTATCGCCGCCAACACGATAGATCACGTATAATGGGAATCGGCAGTGATACCATGATCTAACAGGCGCGATGCCCACTTTCTCGAAGTGGATCGCCATCAAAGGCCACCAAAGTTGAAAGTCGGCAATGATGCCGGCGATCCCACAGGCGACGCCCATCATCTTGAAGCGGATCCTCTCCGATAAAGGCGGCGGCCAGCCTCACCTCAGAACGAATCATCTCGGATAAGAGGCTGCCAACAGCCCCTGGGACGCGCATTCGCTGCCCCGAATTGTTCCTCCTGCTTAAAAGTAAAGCTTCAACCGGGAAGCATAGGCGATTTCATGGTTTCTTTCATCAAGTGACCAGACTGGCAAGCATAGCTCACTGCAAGGCAAATTGAGCAAGTTAACAGTTAAGCACAGAAAAAGCTGCAAAGATATTAAGTCAGATTCTTGGGCGGCAAAGCGTCTGACTTCAGCAGAGGACAAGCTCCGCCTGCACCCAACTAATGGACTAGCTCAGCAAAGGCCAAGTCCTAGCCTCACCTCTATGGCAAGTCAGACACAGTCTCACATTCACCAATATGGCAAGACTGGCTCAACCTTTGAAGAGACCAAGTCCTAAGTTCTGCCTGTGTAGCGGACTTAACATACAGTGATCTTTCTCTGATCAAATCAAGATGATAGCTTCACAGGAAGCTATGCTAAAATCTTTCTCTACAGATCAGCCAAGTGCAAGATAAGATCGAGGGAAGTTAATCCCTAAAGCAGCTGTCAAAGCTAAACTAAGGGAGATGAATCCCCTAAAATCGGTGAAGTCGTTGAACGATCAAGACTTACTGGTCCTTAGCCGGTTAAACACCAGAGTGGGTTTTCCCACTAATTCAGAGATCTGAGTATCTCTCACAACCAAGAGAAGAGAAGAGGCAAAACATTTCTCTTCAGAGGACCTCAAGTGTCTATTTATAGGCCCCATGGCCTGAGCGCAACCACCTCAGCGTGGAAGCACGAGCGCATTCAAGGCATTTATTGCGCCCTGATGGAGGGACAGTTTTCCCTTGGAACCATGCAAAGGGAGAAAAACGTCTCCCTCATAACAGGCACTTATGGCGCCTTGAAGAAAGGGAGTATCCTCTCTTGGAACGTGCAAATCGGAGAACATCTCTCTCGATTGGCGCGAAAGAAGGAATGATCCTCCTCGTAACCGCCCCACGGTAGTTGGCTTTGAAAAGGCAACAGGAATTCCAAAGCGAACTTATTTCTTGGAAGCCCAGATGCGGAGCTACCCCGACGCGAAGCTACTCGCGAACCAGTGCAATTCTTCGGCGAATTCATCCCAAAGCAGGATTGAAGGCGAAGCTGAACTCAACCATCATGGCGCGTTTCATACTCCACACCACCATCACAGCATTTCAAAGTATTTCGAATCTGGGCTATTGCAGACTCTCGAAACTTTGAAGGGGGTCTTGTTGACACTTAAAAAAGACAAGATTCTCATTGGTCCGAACGATGTCTAAACTTGTTGACATTTACAAAAGACAAGGGACAGACGAGCTGAAGACCAGTTTTCACCCCCCTCCAGGGACAAGGAAGCGGTTTGGACTCCACTGATCCAGCAAGCAGAACAGTGAACCCGGATTGTTTCTAAACAGACCTCAGCAGGTCTAAGATGCTAGCATTTAGCATTGCATTAGCCCAAGGAGATAGCCTCGTTTGAGAGGCTCATCATCTAGAGCATCGCCAGGAAGCTAACTGATAGCTTCGCCGAAAAGCCTCTTTTCGGACTTCGCTATGGATTGCCTCTAGCTCCGCTATGAGATTCAAAGCGGGCAGCTCCGCTATCAGCCTGCTATGGTCCAACCTTGACCAATCAAATCTCCTGATGAGATCGGATTCAATCTAATCAAATCCAATCGGGATTCAATATGGCAGGTGATTGCCGTAATCTCTTGACTCTCTTGAAACGAGTAAGAGGATCAAGGAGAATCGCCCAACAATATGGAAAGGATCAAGACAGATCAACCGACCTGCCAATCCTAGCCTCGTAGTAAGGCTACTTTTCAGATTTAAACAGATTTGATTCAATCTGTTTCCATATCTCAAGGGACGGTTATACCCTTGCTCTCCCTATAAATAGCCATCAAGGGTACAAAGAAAGAAAAAAAGGGGGGCATACACGCAGACGGACGCAAGAGAGATCGATCGATAAAAAAAGAAAGAGAAGACTCCACAAGCAGAGGCTTTTTCACGACGCACCGCGCGCTCTCGAATTCAGAGACTTTTTAGAGATTTGCTTTCTCTAATCAGGGTGTTGATACCCTACGTCGTCCTTCCTCTCAAGGAATCTCCGGAACCAGGCGAGAAGGATTCCTTATCGAAGGCGATTTTGAGAAGCAGCAAGAGGGTTCTACCAACCTTCTGTTCTCTGATTCCCCGAACCAGGCGAGAAGGGAATCTCATCGCTCGCATCGTCAAAGGGACAAAGTGGTCGCGCGCTGACCAGACTCCTATCGGCACATTTTCCCAGAATCTCTGAGGAGATCTACTTGTAATCTTTTGAGAATACTTGTAATTTAGCTCCTCAAACTTTTATTTGTAAGTTTTCCCCCTTTTGCAACATAATGGAAAACAGCAATATGAAATATGCAAGGCACAACACAAATACAAGCAAGTATAATATGAATGATGAATGATGCTTTGCACAATATAAAGAGAGAGAGAGTTGAGAGACAAGTGGATCAAACGCAAAGGCCAAGATATGTTTTGAGGTTCGAGCACCTTGCTCTACATCCCCGCCTACACCACCGTGTAGGATTTCCAATCCACTATAACGTCCACCGAGGACTCCCACCGAGGAAGCCTTCACCGAGAAGGATTTTTACAACACGGGAGTACCGAACTCCTCTCTCAAACAACCACTTCACAACCGAGGGGTAGGCCCGTAGCCAAAACACCAACAACAACCAATACCTCTACCGAAGAGGGTTTACAAACCAACTCCCCTCTCACTAGAGGGAGCAAACCAATCACCCGATCACCTCTACCTAAGAGGGATACAAAAGGAACAAGGGTGTACAACTAGTGGTTTCTTTCAACCACAAACAATCTCTCTTTTTCTTTCTCTTTTTCCACAAAACAAATGATCCTAATAGAATAGGATAGGTGATAGCTCAAGTGTGGAAACAAGGTGTTTTGGAAACAAGCAACAAAGAAAAACTACTAGGGAAATCTCTTGTAAATGATAGAAAATGAAAATCAATACAATATCCCAAAACCCTAGTTTTCTTTGATTTTTCAAAAACCCAAAACAATAAAGATGAGAAGTTTAAAGCCCAAAACTCTTTTAAAAACTTGTTTTAATCTCTGAAAAACTGGGATTTTTTCTCTTGTAAAAACCTTGGCCAAAACCCAAAGAGATGGGTTTATATAGGCCAAACCAGAAACTAGCCGTTAGGCTG
The DNA here is from genome assembly GCA_038442645.1 of Agave tequilana. Taxonomy (NCBI): domain Eukaryota; kingdom Viridiplantae; phylum Streptophyta; class Magnoliopsida; order Asparagales; family Asparagaceae; genus Agave; species Agave tequilana. Next base: position 214,455 of record JAVJIF010033555.1, on the reverse strand, counting down.
ATGTGGCAGCCTGACAGGCTGACGGTCGACCGGCCCGGTCGACCGCCAACGGTCAGAAATGTGACCGTTGGGCAACCACGGTCGACCGCTCGGTCGACCCAAACAAACAGAGAGCACTGCTCTCAGACCGATCGACCGTCCGGGTCGACCGTCCCAAGCTGCCAAACGTGCACAGATTTGTGCACGTCGGTCGACCGTCCCGGTCGACTGACTTCAGCCTAGTCGACTTGGTCAGTTGACTTAGTCGACTGGTTGAAGCCTGGAACAGAATTCTGGGTCAGAAAAATAGGGAAAAAAATTTTATAAAAATCTTTTATCTTTTCTGAAAATCCTAAAACTTGTTTTAACATTTTATATTGAAACACAAACAAGTGATAAAAATTTCAAGACATATATCAATCATATCAATTCATTTGAGTCTTGCAAATTTTATCAAAAACAAAACTTGTATTTTTATCAAACTTGATTTTCAATAGGAAATCTGATTTCCTAAAACTCATGAATAAACATATCAAAATAAGTTTGTTTAAGATATGAAGCATGTATGTATATTGAACACATCTAATATACATAAAACATGTAAACTTGTTTTGATCAATCTATTCATGAAAACCAATTCCAAAACATAAAACATGTGTTGTGCACTTGAGCATATCAACTATACTAACTTTACAAATGGATCTAAAACACACTATCTAAACTATGGATACCTAAGTCTTCTTGATGATCTTCATCTTCAGTTGACTTTCTCCAAAACTCCATCCATGGGCTAGGCAATGTGTGATCTTGAAGCTTTGGCCCTGGAATCAACATGAAAAGCTTCTAAACTCCTTGTTGAGCTAATCACCACTAATATCTTGGTGAAAGATCTGAAACTTAAAAAACAACACAAGATTATTAGTAAACATAACTACATGAGTTAATCATCATCAAAACTAGGGTGGAAGGCCTTTGGGCCAACAGAGACTCGAACGCCGAAGTGGAGACGCAACTCTCACTTTGCTGAAGAGACGCGAAGTCGAAGTTTGCTGTCAGAGGTGTGATATTAACTTGACAGATTGGACGTGTTTTGTGGGCTTGTCATTCTATGGATGAGAATGACAAGTATAGACAAATCCATTAAGAATTTTGAAGGAATTACCGCCAGAGGTGTAATGTTAACTTGACGGTGAGAACTAGACTTGTAGTTGAAGAAGTTGGGCGGACTTGTTATTCTATGGAAAGAATAACAATGAAGTTTTCACTCCACGGAGATTGTGGTCGAGTCTATCATCAGAGGTTTATATTAACGTAATTAAGACTCGGTTTGGGGATGTAGAGAGAACATTGTTAAAGGTGTGACATTAACATAACATCAATTTTAAGTGGACCTGCCATTCTATTGAAGAGAATACAGTGAGACTAGACCCGTCAGGGGATCTATGAGTATTTCTTTACCGTCAGAGGTGTGATATTAACTTAACAGATTGGATTGAATCTTGTCAGAGGTGTGATATTACCTTGACGAGAATGTGAGCTAGAGGTGTAATAGTAACTTAGCCCTACAGGAATTTCAGTTTCATTAGAAAAACTAAAGATACCACTGTCATAGGTGTAGTGTTGAACTAACAGTGGGGTAATATCAGAAGTGTAGTATTAAACCTTGACATTGATGTTAGAGGTGTTTTTGTTGGCCCAAAGGCCTTCCACTCTAGTTTTTATGATGATTAACTCATGTAGTTATGTGTACTAATAATCTTGTGATTTTAGTTTCAGATCATTAACCAAGATATTAGTTGGTTGTTTAGCTTCAACAAGATGATTTGGAAGCTTGCACATGTTGATTCAAGAGCCCGCGCATCAAAGATATATATAGCACTTGCTTGGTGAATCACGGTTTGGACCAAGTCAACTTGGAGACGGCGCTCTATAAGAAGACTTAGGTATCCCTATTTATTTGTGTTTAGAGACTAATTGTAAAGATTAGAATAGTATGATAATGCTCAAGTTCACAACACACACGTTTCATGTTTTGAATATTGGTTTTTAGTTTTCCGGTTTTAGGTTTAACCGATCTTGGTTTCATGAATAGATAGATCAAACAGTTTACATGGTTTAATGTATATATGATTTGTTCTATATACATGCATGCTTTAATTTCCTAGACAACTTAATTTTGACTCTTTTATTCATGTGTTTTATGTTTTGGCATTTCTAATCAAAACATATATCGGGTTTTTGGAGTTGAACCAGTTTTAGTTCTACTGATCTGCTTGACACCCTTCTATAGTTTATTATCCTAACTTTTTATTTTTATATTCAAATAACATGATTTAACTTGAATTTAAAGATAACTTTCAGATATAAATTTCTTATTTATAACCATTTTCAGATTCTAATTTTAAAGTTGTCAAATATTTGGTTGAAATCTGTTCTTGTTCTGAAAACAGGTTACAGTTTCTGTTTTGACACCTGTCAGTGTTTTATTGATAACTTTCGCATCCTAACTGATTTGAGTTGATTTTAGATGCATTAGAAAGATAACTTAAAGATCTACAAATCATTCCTATATACCTTTTTATGAATTCGAAACGTTTTAAGCCTGAAAATGTACTCCAATATGACCTATTTCTGTTGACAGCCAGGCTGGGCCGGTCGACAGGTCCGGTCGACCGTGCCTTATGGACGGTCGACCGGCCGTCGACCGGACGTGCACAAAACGTGCACGTCGACTGTTTCTGTAGACGGTCGACCGTGCCGGTCGACCGACTGAGAGCAGTTGCTCTCTGTTTGTTTCGGTCGCCGGGGCGGTCGACCGGCAGCTGTCAACGGTCAGAATTTGATCTTTGCGCGGTCGACCGCCGGTCGACCGCAGGGTATTTTCTGGCAAAAGTTCTGTCAACGGCTATTTCTGAAATTGCCTATAAATACCCCATTTGAAAGAGTTTTTCTCCAAGATTTTTTGTGCGAATTTTCCTGATTCTCTGGTGGTTTCAAGCAATCAAAAGAAGTTTTTGTGCTTGATTTGAAAACAACTATTTTGGTGTTTGATTAGGGTTTGGAAAAATCAAAGAAAGATGTTTGGGAAAAGCTTGTGATTGAACTACTCTATATTGTTTTTCTTGATTTTTTCCAAGGATTTTCTTGTGATTTCTGATTTCCATTCCTTTGGTTTTCTCCACACTTGAGCAAAAATCTACTATCTATATCTATAGGTTATTTGTGTGGAAGAAGAAATTGTTTGTGGTTATTGTTGTGACCACCAGTTGTAACCCAATCTTTCTTAGCTTTGTGCTTTGGGTGTATCCCTCTAGTTGAGAGGTGATCCTTGTATTAGTTGGTATTTGGGAGTTTGTTATATTGGTTTTGGAATTGCCTCAAGGAGGAGGTTGTGATTGTTGGAGTTTGCCTCAAGGAGGAGGTTGTAAAGAGAGGAGTTGGGTACTCCTTGTAAAGGGTCCTAGGTGGACGAGCTAGTGGAAATCCTTCGTGTGTCGAAGGCGGGGATGTAGAGCTGGGTGCTCGAACCTCGGAACATATCTTGTTGTTTGCGCTTGATCCATTGGCTCTCTCTCTAAACTCTCTCTTTACTTTGTGCTTGCATCTACCTTATATTGCTCATTCATATTTGCTTGGCTTGGTTGTGTGCATCACTTGTTGATAGCACTTGAGTGTGAATTGCATTAGATTTTTAAATTTCGCATTTAGTTCATAGATTAGCCATATCACATATTCACCCCCCTCTAGGTGATTTCAGTTTTGTTGAACTTAGCATTGATCATCTCGGCCTCGATGCGGAAGCTCAAGGGAAAGTCTTGTCATAGGTGTAGTATTGAACTTAATAATGAACTGGATGCCAGAGGTGTGATGTTAAACTTAGCATCGCTCGTCTCAGCCTCGATATGAAAACCTGAGGGAAGTGACTGTTAGAGTTTAATGTTGAACTTGACAGCAACTTGATCACTATTAGAGGTGTGATATTAAACTTAACAATAATTTGTCAGAGGTGTAATGTTAACATGACAAGAGTTGGTTTGCGATATGAGCAATTTTGAGGACTTGTCATTCTATTGAGGAGAATTGACAAGTGAAGTTTAGATTGTCAGAGGTGTAGTGTTATTTGACAATTTTGAAGACTTGTGACTCCATGTAAGGAGTCGACAAATGGAAGTTCGTACTCGCTGAGGAGTATTGAAATTTTTCACTGTTAAAAATGTGGTGTTAACATAATAGTGATTGAGTTTATGGACCTACCACTCCATAGGAGGGAATTGGTAAGGGATTTTTGTGGAAATAGAATGAATTGTTAGAGGTGTAATTAACGTGACGAACATTGATTTTTTAAGAGTATGAGAGTTTTGGCGTTAGAGGTGTAATGTTAACATAACAGCGGAGAGATTTTGAGTGGGTATTTAGTGAAATTTTGTCGTCAGAGGTTTAATGTTAACTTGACGTATTCCACGGGGGATTGAGGAAAATTGCTTGTCAGAGGTTTACTGTTAACGTAACAAGTCCGTGCTCATTTCACCGAGAAATAGATACAGGTATTTTTGGGTTCTACTATTCCATAGAAGGTGATTGGTAAGAAATTTGGAGGAAAAGATGGATTAAGCCCCCTTAGGATTTTTAGCAAATCCTCAGCTATCAACAGATTTGATGTGCCTTTATCACTAATGTTTAAGTTGGGTAGCCATGCTATTCCCCTCAACATGGTGAGTGTCGAGAACTTATGTTGGACTTAAAAGCCAACATTTTCCACTATCCTTAGCCGTCAGAAGTGTCGGACTTTGTCACTCCGAATAACATCGTTTCTTGTTTTTTTTACTCTGCAGACGACTTCTTGAACCCTGTTTGGGAGTAAAGAAGTGAATGCCCACTCCGTAGGGAAGAATCGCTGAGGGGTTTAAGATTCCTCGTCGATCTATGTTCGGTCACCACACTTTTGATATGAATGTGACAACAGTACAGAAATGCTTTGTGAGCCTTCTTCAATGAGTTGGTTTGATAAGTTATCAGATAAACTCATAATCAGTTTCTATTCAATAAAGATTTGTTTCAAAGTTTGAAGGTATAAAATTTTTCTAGATCACAAAATCATCTCCTATAAGGATTGATTAAGTTCTTCAAGCATTCTGCAAGTAAGATTAACTCATAATTTGAATTGATTTTGTATTGTAAAATTCTATAAATAAGAATTATAACTTAGTACATTGTAATAACACGAAAGGTGAAAATGAAGCTAAAAAGAGAGAAGAAGAGACAGTGCATAGAGAGAATACATACTCTTATAATTAAGAATTCAAGGGAAGGTGAATACTCTAGTGAGAATCAAGCGGAGAGTAAGATCTCTTGTACCAAGTTTATTAATAAAGCTCTCTCAAGTTCTCTCTTGTGGACATATTCAAGTTTGGGTCAAACCTCGTTAAATCCTCGTGTTCTTTTCTACTCTTTTGTTTTGATATTGCTAATTTACTCTACAATAGTTTTTTTTTTTTTTTTTTTGCAAATATTAAATATCGCCACGGTTTCCGCAGTGTCGATCATGGTCTTGAGCATGCACAACAATTGTTATCGTAACTCATTATCGGGTCTCAAACAATTGGTATCAAACCTGCCGTGTCACAACAGTTTTCGCCTAAATGAATGATTTCCAATAACTAAAAAAAGAAAAATGCGTTGGGTTTTGCCCCCAATGCGTACAGCGGTTGCCTCCCCGAAAGAGGAAGCAACTCCACAAGCATATGTATTGAGTTCGGCAGAGGAGCCCTACTAATCAATTTCATAAGATCAGATGAGAATGTAACCAAGCTTGTGGAATGTAACCCCCCACAACAACTCCTAAATAGGCTCTTTTGAGAAGAAGTTTGGTTCAGTTCGGTTTCAAAAGTTGTGGATAACGGTAAACCGATCCAAATTTTCAGTTCGGTACGGTTCAATTGGTGTAGATAATTCAGTGCTATTCGATTGAATTTTTTTATCAACACCGAACCGAACCGCCCGATGCACACCCCTGAACTCTACCACAACAGACAAACTCACTCAATAACTATTGCCCTGCAAAAAATGGAGAAGCAAGTTTATTTTATGTTGCAATGCTTTGGTTTTGTTGCTATTCTTGCTTGTGTAAATTCCTATAACTCTTTATACAGAGTCTATACAAAGAAGTTACATGGCACACTGAATACATTTACTAAGTACAAGAGTTACTAAATTCATAGTAAATACAGCTTAGCTACTTTTTTTCCATTTTGTTTAGAAAATAAATACAAGGAAGCCTCAGATTTGTACTATTCTTTTCATGACTCTCGGTAACTGCAATATACAAAGACACTGAACATAGCAAAATCATATATTGTTAACCTTGACAGAAACAAAATCCTACTTGTATGGAAGGAGAGAATCATTTCTTTTATATGGTGGCTAATCAACTTATTTCATGCTCATAGTAAAGTAGCACACAGTTTACAAGTTTCTACAAGGAAATTCATTTGAAATGCATGTGTCAGATGTGAAATTGTTATGCAAGCACCCTGTCATGATAATTTTGTGATAATGTTTAGTGCCTGATAACTGGACCATTTATGATTTGGTCTTGGTTGGCCAAATGATGTCCAATTACTCAATTAAAACTTAACAATGTTCACAAAATTGAGTTTTTCCATTTCTATTCAATGAGTTAACTTGTACTTTCTGTTCTGAGTTGTTTGATTAAGGCTTGTAGTGAAAAGTTGAGACCAAGTGAGATAAATTTAGCCTTGCTTAGAATTGCAGCTTTGGGATTCAATTTATCCAAGGAAGGAAATGAACTATTGTAGAATTTTACATTATGAATCTTTGCACCATTGTCTTGATAGCTAATGTGGTAGAGAGCCTAAGGTCAATGAATGGTGTCTATGATGAGAAACCAAGCTTGGAGAGGTATTTTAAATAAAATCTTTTTTAAAATAGGGAGAGATTAATCCTCATCAAATGTGGATGTGTGCCCCAATTAGAGGAACCAAATGAGTCCTGATTAAATAAGCAAGTCCTACTCACTGGATAAAAAATTAATTCTCATCAAAAGAGCCCTTGGATTCAAAACTTGAACAGTCTGAATGTCATTTTAAGGATTCTTTGTCTCTGACAAATCAAGTGTTCCGAACTGTGCACATCTCAAAATGCACACCATGAACTACATTGAATGTGCCAAGTTATTCCTGAAATTGCAAATTATACGAAATATACAAGCATTCGTATCAAGCATTTTCAATTGAAGCATAAGAAACTAATCAAACCAAATGCTCTTCACTAAGAAATCAAAATAAGCATAGCTGCTTTGTTGGGAATGAAGAATTTCAGATGAATCTTTGCACTGAATTCAGGCGAAATCTGTTGCTAGAAATGCACGGATGATGGTTGGAGTGTGTTCTCCTTTCATTGAAGATGAACGTGGTATATTCACAGGCTCAATTCTGTTTCCAAATGAATGAGATATTCAAGTCGGAAGTTGGCCTAATTCAATAGCTAAAGAGGACCAAAAAAATAGAAAATTTTTAATCTCACACTGAATACGGTGTGAAAAGTTGAAGGGTTTAAATATGAAAAGATAGAAGCTAAAGACATGTCTTTTGGTACTTGGAGTTTTCGCGCACGTTGGGGGAAAACTATGCCCACACAAGCGCCGCCGCTGCCTGCCCCGTCTCGGCCCGGTGCCGCGTGGGCGTGCTTCGTGAGCCCGTTCTTTGTGGACCGGGCCGCACTCAGATCTCTTTTAACTGGGTGCGGGTGCTGCATATGCAGACGAGAGAACCCGGAACTGATGGGTCATGCAGATGCGGACGAGAAACCCGACCCGACCCCACCCGGTGCGCGCCGACTTCTAGAATTCTGACTTCTCTCCGTTCTCATTCCACCTATTTTAAGACAAATATTCTCTTAAAAATTTGTCTTGGTCTAAATAATGTGTCTACTTGCAATTAGTGAAGGAAGGTACTGGGAGACCAGCGTCCAGCAACCCGTTAGCAGGACATAATTTTATATATGTATGTGTGTGTGTGCGCGCGCGCGCGCGTACCTCACTCCATATACTGTATAATTGAACTAATATTCTTTTACAGGGGTTATCTTGAATATTTTTTTTTTATATAAATATTATGTTAATGTATTGATTATATATTGAGACTGACTAATACCAGTCTAATTTGTGTTTAACTAAGGAAAGGAATTGAAAGATAGTTCTGTAATTAAGGAATTCCCACCTGATTTTTACCGCCTGACTAATTAGGTCATCATGATTAGTTGTCAGGACTAACACAGATTACATGAACTTGCAACTTCGAGTACTCTAAATGACCACTGAGGAGGAGGTAGTAGTACAAGAGGCAGCCTATGTGAGGGGGAGGGGGGGTAGGGTGGTGCAAAATGTACAGAGGCACTGGTGGTCTACGGACTGCGATTTTCATCATCCCCTTGTGTCTCACGCAATGCATTTCCACCGAATACAGCACGGCTGTGTGCTCCTCGTTCAGCTGATCAACCACCTTCTTCATCTCCACGAACACCTTCGCCGTCAGCAAGCTACCGTGCCCGGCTTAATCTGGTTTTGCGACGAAGCGTCTCAAACTCAATGTCGCTCTTCTTCAGAAGGTCTATGGAGGACTCGGAACAGAGGTCTACAGCAGAGTCAAAGCCGCGAAGATTGAACTGCCAGGAGAAGTACAAGGTCGCGCATCGAAAGAGCATGACACCCAACTGGATGAGCTTCAGATGATCAACCTTGTGTATCAAATCCTGAGATCCATCCTCTTCAGTGAGAAACCGTTTTGGTAGTAATTCCAACCCTAATAGGATTTGGTGGACACTAAAACTAATTAGTTAATTAGCTCCGTTTTTTATAACACCACAATAATACCAATCCTAAATCCTAATAGGAACAGGAAAATAAATCATGCATCCAGACACAAACATACAACTAGAAAATACTATGAACAAAAAGTGCGGAAAATAGAGCGTGAAGCTGCATTCAGTTTCAGGACTATGGGTCCCAATGAAACATAACCTGCAGATAAATAAACTGAAACAAGACAGCCAATACTCCTCAGTTCTAAAATCGTCTTTTCTGTAGGAGACCTACAATTTGGTGGAGCATTGGAAAGCATCATCTCAAAACAATTATCATATGAAATGTTGAGGTTTCAGAGCCAAATGTACACATGTTAAAATATTCTAACAGAGATGAAGTTGTTGCCATATGGAGCACTTTTATTCTATAGGGTCTAGGGGGGTAAAAATTTGGCTGATCTCTATAACAGGTAAAAGCTGTGGGGTATAAAAGAAGAACACTGTTAACAGAAGATTTACATCGGTAAGAAAAAGAATGGAAAAAGAAGTAAGAAGAAAAATTGAGAATCGTGGTGGAAGGAAAGGCCCTCCAACTTGGCCCTACTCATGTATATTGCATTGTTGCAAGTAGGGCTGCTCGTAATTGAGGAATCTGTTCCAGTAACCACTGAATCTTGGAATACCAATCTCGAGCCATGGTTTCATGTTGCCATTGTAGTGGATGACTGCTGCCCTCCCGATCTCCGTCCTCCCAACACCAGAATCCTGCCCAAGCCCAACCAGGTGCCACCGCTGTCCAGAGCCAACGTGTGGTTGTAGAATGTGAGCTGGCCCAGTGGTAAGCTTCCTGCTTTCCATGATTGCCTCCTCCTTCCCTGGAAAGCCATAAATTTAACAGATAAACTTAGAATGAAATGCTCTGCTATGTGTTCTATACTAATCTGTACCACATGCTCATGCTTTCCGAGTTTTAAACTATCAAGCAACTTATTGAACTTCTCCAATGATACCCACGGTTAAAACTGTCGTTACTTATCAAGAGCTTCCATATTATGCGTCTCTTTGTAACAGTATAGCATATCTAGCTAGGTAATACGGATACTTGACATGTGGAGTCTTGTTGTGTTGGACAAGTGTCAGACACGTGTTAAGACACTTTTATTTTCTATATACCTTCTAGAATTTGTTATCTCTGTGTCGTGTCGGTGTCATGCCCATGTTGGTTTGTCCGTTTCCATGCCCGTGAAAGATAGGTATCCCAACAATGCATGTTATGCATCCTTTGTAAAAGTTAACTACACCTTTATTTCGACAAAAGAAAACTGTTCTAAATTCTAATAGCAGAGTCAAAACTAAATGCAATTGCAGAAAGCCCAACCTACTCATAAAAGGTTGGAGTTCAGCTGCTTTCCCAGGGAGAAGGGAAAAGGTCGTAGTGTCACTTCATAGGCCTTTCGGAGGATTGAAAATCCCTTTTCTCATCTTCTGTGTGCACATGTGGGGTCTTCACTTGCAAAGGGAGTTTGGAAGATGGTAGGGAGTGGGTAGCCAGGTTCGGGATCTGTGCGTGTTTTTTTTTTTTTTTTTTTTTTTGTGTGTGTGTATTTTTTTTTGGGTTGGGGTGGGGGGGGTGGGGGGGGGGGGGGGGGGGGGGGGGGGGGCCTGCACTTTTCATTTGGTCCTATGAACTTTCCTTCCTTGTTTTACACATTTGGAAACCAAACAACTAACAGGCATATCATACTTTATTCATATATCAAAAACTTAAAATTTACATTAAAAAGAAAGAAAAGCAAGAAAGTATAAATTTTAAAATAAAATAAATCAAAAAGATGTTTTACTATTCTGTATAAAAACTATAGTGAACCCACTTTGAGATGCTTTCAAACGTTTCAAAACTTCAGAAAAGAAAAAAAATTCAAGGGATTTGATAAGAGTTTGCCCTTACCAGCTGAAGCCATTTATTGTAAACTCGTGTTAATCCTCGTCTCCGCCACTCATGCAAGTCAACATATTCATCCCAATGCCAGAGACATGCCTTGGCATCAAATTTTTGCAATGGTTGGTTCCGAAAAGTCAACAAGCATATCCAATCGATGAGATGAGTCACCTTCCTTGCATGTCTCAACAACTCCAATTACTTTTCCTTCATATCTATTTTCCATAACATCCTTAGATCTTTATGCACCACCACATCATGGTCCAAAAGTAAAATCTTGTTCAGGTAAGGGAAAATGTCTGGCAAATAGAAGCGAAGATGGTTAAGTGGTGAAATGAATCTTGGATCTTGTACACCTGACTGCTTAATCATTGAACTAAAATCAGAGGGGAGCCATTTGAAGTCATCTATGCTCTGTATCTCAATTGTGGCTTGACCGGGTGGATTCATCAAAAACACATCATCATTGCTGGAAGTTCAGAGAATCAGTCACAACATGAAAGACAATTTTGTCTGGTGCCTGCAAAATATTAGGAAAACAATTATAATTTACCAATAAATACATATGTAGCAAAGATGGTACTTAGGATCACCCAAATATAGAGCACCACATTTAGGAATCAAATCAAACAGTGATTATGTTTCAACTGGAATTGATTATTATTGCTTTTAGATTTCCAAACTCATAGCTTTGCATACTTGACTTACAATCAAGACAATCTAGAAAAAGACATGACATAACAAGAACATCCAATATCCAAGTTCTTAGTTGATCTTATCCTAGTACTGTAATACGGTAGTTGCCAGGATTCTTCCAAAACAAATAAAAGATAATCAATAAAATTGCAAAGTACCCATTCAAAAAAAAAAATGCAAAAGTACTATTTAGTTACAAATAGACTTGCGACTGTGGTGGATGACCCTTGAGAACATAAGAAGACAGCAGTAGATATGCTGTGATAGAAAACTAAAGTTCCTCTGGTAACAAGTGATAAAGAGAAAAAAAATGGAGATGAAAATTTATCCTTTGAATTAAGAGGGAAAAAAGAAAATTATGACAAAAGTATTGGCCAACTTCCCAAATTTATAGCACAAGATTGGCCGCCTAAATTGGAACTTAGATGCAGGAAGCAGTAGAGAGTTGGCGAAACTGTAGCGGGTCTAAAGAGACAAGAATCCATGCCAATAAAACCAAATGCCAATGCCTTAGAAACAACTGTACAACAAATATATAATCTTCCTTTTCATATAAATTTGACAGCAGGTAAATCATATGCAAATGAAGCAGTGATTAATGCCGTATTTTTTTTCAGAATAACCCAACAGGATATTAGTTGAAGGATTGAGATTAACTTAGAAAGCATGAGGAACACAGATTTCTCATTTAGATAAGATTCAGTGTTACCATATTTGTGGTAAACTTTGGTTTGTGATACCGGTTTGGTGACGAGACGATACTCTAAACAAGTGGCATAAGGGGATCTTTATAGGATTGCCATTTGGAGTTGAAAGAGTTCACCCGAATCATAATAATTTTGCACATATTATATGTAGATACTTACAAATACGTGAAGACATGTAAAAGTAAGGGTTACACACCTTGCATCTTCTTATCTTTGAAGCCTCACCTCAGTCTTATTCAACAAATGGAAGAAACTACTTTAATTCAAAATAAACCATCATATAATGGTTCTAATTAAACTAAATAATCAAGTCCAAATTCAAAGCCAATAGTTAAGTTTAGAAACAGCAAGTATATTAAAAAAAAAGAAACTAAAGGCGAAAGCAAGAGGCACAGAAATGCTAAATGGATCCATTTAATTCTTCAATTCTCTTCTTTTTAGTTCTTGGATTCCCAGTTATGGCAATTCGGATAGGGAACACACCATGAATCACTATACACACTCTGGAATACAATTCGACGGAGCAGTGTTCATTAGATAACACTGGATAAGACCCTAGAATGTATGGTGATGAATCAGTAGAGTTTATCCTCAAGCTAAATAGCTTAATGTCATTGTCAAATAATTACACAAATAAAGAGAGGTATTACAAAGTGGCGAATAGGACGTTAATGTCAATTTGATGTTGGGGGACAAAAACAGAGATGTTCTGATGCACAATCTGAGTGGAATGACTTTAAATGGATCGCACTCCAAGTCTTTTGCAGAAGTTATTTCTAGTGCTTTATCAACTATACACCAAACTTCTCTAGACCAAGCATGCACAGTTGGTTAATCATTCCTGAATCTGTGAGACAATGTGGAACAAGATCTGCTGTTGGTTTGGTCTAGCTTTCACAACACACTCTTCGGTCATAAGGTTTTGTGACCTCCTTCATATAAACTTGAGTCAACATCTGCCATGTAAAAATTACCAAAGAAATGCCTGTGGAAAGTAAGGACACTCAAATAGCCCATGTACTTTTGAAAGGGCTCTCATCAAGTTTCAATTCCAATATTATGGAACGAAAATATTTGACCAAGGAGCACTGTTCCTTTCCCATTCCCTATTCATGAGCCCTCTGTCGGTGATATACACTAGTGTTAAGCTGGCATTACAACCGTCAAATTAGGACAGTACAGACTTTGATGCTTGCTGCTCTAAGTAGCAAGCACTGAGATCAGAATTTGGGTTGCAATAAGATAGTTAAAGAACGATAGCCATGCGACTTTGGTGGTCAACCTATGCCACCAAAACTTTCAGCAGGTTTGAGCTAGAATTTGGGTAGTACGGTCAAGTAATCAGAACAGTGAAAATTTGCCACTAAATTGAACTGTTCAAGAAATAGCAAGTGATACTGATGAACATTAAATTGAGAGATTTTTACAAATTTGAAATCAAAGAAAATGGAATTTCTTCTCCTTCAGAATGCCAGTGCAGACACTCCTCTTGTTGTGAGAGTTGGAAGCATGCCTCAAACTAGCAACATCCCTATCACATGCAAATGTCTTTCTCAGTACTCCTCAATTACTCTCTCCCAATCCCAACTAACTACCATTCGCCCAACCTTAAAACCCAAAAAAAAAAAAAAAAAAAAAGACACAACCCCAACTTAGATCATCCATCATCCCATCAAACTACTTTTGGCAGGAATTGTGTCTGTACCGGACATGCAATATTTCTTGCTTCAGCCCAAAACTCAATCTCCATGTTATGCTACATGGACATGGGCACACTGGCACCAATACAACCTAACACGACACACCGACACTTGGCAGATTCTAAGATTCTAAAGTACATATGAAACAAGAGCACCATGTGTGACACAAACAGTAAGGGCCACCCGGCCTCATGATTCAAGTGTGTGCACTACGTAGATCTCATGCAACTTTCCACGGCTTTATTGGAAAAAGATCCAACCCAAGGCCAGAATGGGTCTAGTTTCAGTTGGAAGATTTGATAGCCGGGCCACATTGGTCTGCCCCTCAACCTAGCCCTAACAGGCCAAGTACACTACAAAGACAGGAAATAGCACATTCAGGTCACGTTAGGTTACCCGTCAATCCAACTTGATGCGACTAAGTCGCACCGGCCACAAGAGTAAATGGGGATAAGGTGAAATATTAAATAAAGAATGGCTTGCTAATGAATCAAGATTGGTCAAGGGAACATGAAAATTTTAGAAAGAAAGAAAAGAAAATCCAAATGAGATTTTTTTTTTTTTTTTTTCTTTTTGAATGGTAAATCCTAATGAGATTGTTGCTATATTGTTACTAAGACTTTTTGGAAGATAAGAACCTTAATCTGGGTTATAAAGTAGAAAAGGGAGCAATCTCTGAGTAAACAGCAACTAAAGACAAAAAAGATATCACTGCATGATGAATCTGTTATCTTTAGATCTAAAACACGGAATCCAGTGGTGAAGTTGATATTTAAACTAAATTGAAGACAGTGAGCAACAGGAAAATATTGTGATGGTCTTACAAGATTGTTATGTTCCCTCAAAAATATTATAGCATGGTAACAATGACAATAAAGAGAATCAAGCTAATGAAATGAATGCAAGACGTAAATTCAACAAAACGGGACGGGGGGTGGGGGGGGGGGGGGGGAATACATGCAGAAAAAGTATATGAAAGATGTATATCAAATATGAGCAAAAGACTATATAGGGCATCTAAGATTGACAAGAGAATGCTCATCAGGTATAACTGCTTTAGGCTCCACTAAGATAGTGTTGGCCCAAAGGCCATTAGCCATAGTTTTGATGATAACAAACCATATGTAGTTATGTAGTAACAAAATTGTTTAATTAAGTTTCATGTTGCATTTCGACTCCATCACAAGACTCACACATTTGGAAGCCAAGAAGATTTAGATCCCAGAGCCTAGCACACTAGAAGAGCTCAAGGATCAAGCAATATTAAGAAGACTATTTCAAGATTTGTATTTTTTTTTTTTCTATTTTAGATAGGATTTATAGTCATTTGTTAAAACAAGATGATAGTGGTTGATAGCTTTTGGATTGTCACACCACATTTCATATTCCTTTGTGTTTTCAAACAAAAATTTACTACTATGTTTATTACCGTTTCAGAAAAACAAAATTTCAAAAAATCAAGTTTCAGAAAAACAAGTTTTGAAAAATTGGTTTTTATTTTAGAAAAGAATTTTATCAAATATAGTTCTATTTTATTTGGTGTTGATCCATGATCACACTCTAGCTCTTCAAAACCCTAGAACTTTATTTTGTATTTACTTATCAAAAGAAAATTTATTGGAAAAATATTAGTTTCAAAAAGATATCCAAAATCAGGTTTTGGCCCTCAGCCGGTCGACCGGGCGGTTGACCGACATGCACCAGAGTGCAAACGTGCACTTCAGTCGACCGGGCGGTCGACGTTGGCCAAAGCAAAACTGCTCTGTCGGTCGACCGACATGCACCAAAGTGCAAACGTGCACTTCGGTCGACCGGCCCGGTCGACCGTCTACAAGAGCAGTGCTTTCTATTTAGTCCGGTCGACCGACAGAGAGTTTCACTCTCTGTTTGGGAACGACGGTCGACCGTCCGGTCGACCGCTTTTCCCAACGGTCAGAAATCCGACCGTTGCCGGTCGACCGACCGGTCGACTGACAGTAGATTTTTCTGCTGAGTTGGCTCCCAACGGCTAGTTTCAGATTTGTCTTTTGTTGGTTCTTGTCCCAAAGGATCTCTTGTGTTTTCTATCCTTGTTTTCATCCCCAATAAATAGTGGGACTATGAAACAACTTCATAACAAGATTTCTAAGCCTTAGATCAAAGTCTTCCAAGTTTTAGCCTCTTCGCAAAAGATTTTCTTTTGAGCCAAACATTTTCAAAGTTTGTGTTTTTAGCTTGAGTCTTTCCTCTACTTCTCTACTAGCTATTTTTCACTACACAATCCTAAAGAGTTTCACTTCCTCATCTTGGCTATAGAGTTGTGCTTGTGAGCTACTTTGTGGTCAAGAGTTGATCACCGATTTTCTTCGATTAAGAAGTTGTAGAGGTTGCGGCCTCGAGCGAGCTAGTGAGTTCCAAGTTGGTGTTGCGGCACCATGAGAGAGGACAAGTGTGTCCGAAGAGTTCTAGTGAGAACTTGTAACCGGTTGACGATCTAGTGGGATCGGTCATAGTGAAAATCCTTCATAGTGTTAAAGGCGGGGACGTAGAGTAGTGGCTCGAACCTCGAAACATATATTTGTGTTTGCGATTGCTTACTCTCTCTCTCTCTCTTTACTTGCACACTTTATGCTTACTATTCTTGCAAGTTTTATTTATTGTGTTTGCTAATTGCTAGGCTGCTAGCAGATATTTTTAATTCCGCATTCTTTGTCATTTAGTATAGCATCACCTATTCACCCCCCCCCCCCCCCCCTTTCCTAGGTGATTTTCAGATAGCTGCTTAGAGTTGCATTCAAAAGACTAAGTCATATGCCATAGAATTTTTTTTCAAGGATTTTGAAAGCTTGCATCCCCCAAAATAGAACCTGATCACAATACATGATTTACAGTTCAAGCGAGTTAAGCGTTTACTTTACTATGGAAATAAGGAACAAGGTGATTCATAACAATAATATGTTCTCTGTGTTTGACAAACTTCCATGTACTTGTCTAGATATGAGTTTTCTCCCTCCCAAGTCCCAATATCTTACCGACAAAACTTGTGAAGCCTATGAAGCCTATGTCCTGAACCTAGATGTCTTCCCTTTGAAAAAGGGCGAGTTTGGCAAAAAAGCAACCAATCACAAATCAGAAAAAACAATTGAAGTGAACCATATATATTTCAAAATGGCAAGTATAGCCTATAATGCAATGTCCAATGCAGAATTTGATTTGACCCAAGCCAAGTCACAAAGTTGGTCATGGGTCAAAATTCTAGGGCTTGAAGCATTTAGCTTATACAATTTCACTAGTAGGTTCCACCCTGCTCCCAAAACTTCCCATCCTTGTTACCACGAGGTCACAACATTATTTGTGAACACTTTTATCGGAAGAATGGATCCATCATAACTGCTTTCTATTAAAATCACAATGAATATTATCAATTAGTGCAGTATGCATACATACATGAAACAGGGATGAAAGTAACTTGCAAGAGGCTCTGCATAAAAGCATTTACATGATACAGCAGCCATCCTGTACATGCATGGGTAAGCTAGTTCTGGTGCATGCACATGCTAGAATTTTCGTTAAGTTTTGAGATGTATGGCCAATGTAAAGACCAATTAAAGAGGAAAGTTGCATGCAAAAGACAGATGAGCAATATCAAAATATATATATTCCAGCATCAATATGCACAAAAGTAGTGAAAAAAGAAGAATTGCACTGAAATCACAGATAATTCTCACCTTAGATGACGAAATGGTGGAGTTCACTGCCACAGCACATGCTAAAATATTATCAGAGAAAATCGCATAATGATACAAATCTTCTTTCCGCACATTGATTCTATTAGGAAATTGACGATCCTCGGGCTTCAGAGTGAAGTACTGTGTGTGGTAAGCCGCATAGATAGGCAGTGAAGACCTTTAGGAAAGGTGCTGGCAGCGAGTTGAATAAGATATGACGCTTGATTCTTCTGTGCCCTAAGTGGTCTTCAGTATTTTGAGTCATAGCACGTAGCTTTGACGCCATTGCAGAGCAGTCTGGGTAGGCCTTGTTGGCTTTGGATAATGTATCTTCCATGGCTCTCATTTTCTGTGAAGTGCTGGATAGTTTTTCTCATCTCAATCAAAACATATGATAACACCTCAATGAATGATGATATGTTTGTTCTAACTAATATAAGCAGTTCACATATAACAAGTAAGAACATTACTAGCTTACCCTCTAGGTAAATTTGAACCTCTGGCACGAGCAAGTACCCTTCTATCTCTTTTATCCTCAGCTTCAGCTCTCTAACTAAATGTGAATTGCTATTTATAGGCGCAAATCGCAAGTAGGTCTTGGCCGTGATTAGCTGATCTTCCATCTCGCAAACCTTCTCATTACTACTGGACGCTGCTGAGATGACCCACGTTGTTCTTCAACGGATACCTGATATTGCTCCTAAGGAGCAAATGTTGGAGAACTCTCAAGAAATTTTTCAGGAAAAGGAAAAAAGTGCTAAGAAAGTGAGCAGCATAATTTTCACACTGTGATTCTTTTGCCTTGTGATTATCATAAAAGCTAAGATGCCACCAGGTTTAATCAGCTAAATATTATAATTTGGTTATAACTACTGATTTGATGTTGAATTTTGTTGCTCATTATCCAACTAGGCTACTATTATCTCGGTATGAGACTCATTCCACTTCCTTGACTAAATAGCAGAAAAGTAAGAGCAATATAGAGTACAAAAAACCCACTGGTCGCGAAGTGAATTGTGCAATAACTAATTTAATGCAAGATGTGAAAAAATAGCTGATTATAGATGACAAAAAAAATTAAAAAAAAAAAAAAAAAAAAATACCCTTTCTTCAGCAAAAGTTGTGATCTTCTGCTGATAAACTTCTCTGTCTGCACCATCATCTCGCAAACCTAGACAGTTAAGGGAATAAAGAAGGAAATTTTCCAATAAATGAAACAAAAATAGTAGAAAAATAATACAAAGAAGAATTGCTAGTTCTCAATAGATTACCACCAACAGTCTCATTACTTATACTATTTGGCGGCTCGTGATAATTCCTATCTTTCAAAACAATTCCCGTAGGCACTTTCAATCCCCACTGACTTCCTGTAATCCAACAAAAACAACAGAGTAAACATACAAAATTTGCAATTTGATCCAGAAATTAAACCTTCAGTCAATAAATCAATAACCTGCTTGATTGAATTGAGCTTCTCAGTACTTTGCCACTGCATTCAACAAAAAAAAAAAAGATTTTAATATATAAAAAGGAGAAATGAGAATTTAATCTTCAAGTGAGAGATTGCTCACTACGACAGAATTCTCGCCGATCAACTGCTTGTGCTCTGTACCCAGAAAAAAAAAGGTTCAAAAACCAATCAGAAAACCAAATCTAAATAACGGTCGCAGTTTATACACTGAATTAAAGAAGAAATGGGAATTGAGATTGATTGGATTACGCAGAGGAGGCGAGAAATCGGCGGGGACGATCGCCAAGAAGAGGAAAGAGACCAAGAAGATGAGGAAGCAGAAGCCGATGAGGGCGAGGAGAGGGATCCTCGATCGCCGGAGCAGCGGCCTCATCTTGGATCGAAGGCGACGAGCATTTGGGGGGAAGCTTTAGGGCTAGGGTTAGGGTTCGCGAGATGAAGAAGAAGCAAGGGATCGGGTTTTGGTTTCTTTTTTTATTTATTTAGATTATTTTGTTTTATTTATTATTAAGATTTTATTAATTTTTTTGGACTCTTGTCGGTGGAGGGAAAGTGAGAGCCATGAGAACGGTCTGGAGACAGCTTTGCTGCGGATCGTGGAGATGGTGGGGGGTTTATTGGGGAATATTTACATAAAGCTCCTGCTTTTGTTCTTAATTACAAGATTCATTTCAGTTATTAAAAAAAATGTAAATTCCAACATCAATTATAGAACTAGGATGGAATTATGGAACCAATTTAGGCACCATATTTTGTTATCTTGCCTAGTTTAAGATTTAGACTATTATTGTTCTTAAGCTCAACGACATTTTCCAATAGGTATTTTGTTGGGTGTTATCATATTGAAATTCATATCCTATCTAATTTGGAGTTTGAATATATAAGTTTTGTCCAGTTTTAAGGATTTATATCTTATTTGACTAAGATTAAACACTGATTTTAGAGTTTTGGTGTCACGTGTGTCTAGATTTTATGTTTAGATTAGAGTAAATCAGAATGAAATTCTTACTTTAATGTTATAAAAAATACTTTAATAAAAAATTTGTTTAGAATAAACTATTACCGTGCAATTAGCTCTATTTAGAATATCAATTTTATATATAATTTGTTTACTATATCTAATGTACATGATATGAAACTGAAATTCAAAACAACTCATTTTATTTTTAAAGAAAAGCAAGTGTGTAGGCCTAAGTCATAGCGTGTAGGAAAACTACAAAACTATATGGCTTTTATACATAACTATTCTTTTAGACCTGTGATGCACATGAATATGAAACTGAAACTCATTTTTGGAAAAGAAAAAAAACCCATAAATTTACATTTTTTTTGTGGAGAAAACTACCAATAAAGAGCATTCCTAAATTAAATCCAAAAATCCCCTTACCAACAACTAGTAGAGAGATTCAGAGATCATAAGAGAGGGAAATGTCATAGTTTTTTAGCTAAAATCAACTAGCAATCTGCACATTCATTAATGGAGTAGTTCATTTCTCTCTGATAAAATTTTGTGTATATAGACCTACATTATTCTAAGACCACATACCACTTATTTGAATGTGATAGGAGATAGATTTGTAAGTTTTTTATTTTGTAAATGGGTTTGTTCAAATTGATGACAATTAGAGCGTAACTGTAAACATACACAACTTTAAGATAATTTTGTTTACATGAATTTATGTGGTAAATGTCTATAGTGTAAATTAAATTGAAATACAAACTCTCTCATGCTTGTTCTAAATTAACATGCACAGTCACATCTTGACAATAAAAGTAACATTGTCTCTTTTTTTTCTTTTCTCTCCTCTCTTCATAGAGTGACTAAATGTATTATGAATATAAAAGTATAAATACAAGAGGTCGAAATCCTTATTTTAAAAAGGAGGCTAAATTGTTACTGACGTGACATTAGAGTAAAAGTTTTCTTGACAATATAATAAATAAAGAGAATTTTATCATCAGTGTACCTACAAAATGATAAAATCTCATACCACACGAGCTAAGATCTACAACAACATAAACATTGCCACATGAGATGGGTTTTTTTTTTCTGGTAAGGGCATATTTTTTAGGTTCAAACTAGGTATTTTCTCTAATAAAAATTGGAGTATAAAATTACAATAATAGATATTTTAAGACTGCAATATAAAAAAAAGGTAGGGCCTTAAATAGAAATGCTTCCTTTATTTCAACTTTTAAAGTACTAGGTAAGCATAAATTTTATTCACATGATAGCTGTACGATGTGTGGGGAGATCAGGCCGATGATCCAATCAGCTGTCTTATCGGAAGTTCTAACTATCTATCTAAATGAATCATTGGCTGACGCGTTAATATATCAGCGGCAGATTTGTCAACGTGTCAAGTAAAAGATTAAAGGTTCTCAATTCCGTGTTCGATGGCTCGTATCCGATCAGGGCCAATAGATGTGAAAGCAACGGGTGCAGGCTTCCGTGGGCCCCGGCGCCCATTCGTTTCTTTCGCACACAAACACAAAGATCAAAATCATTTGCGGCTTAAAACTATGTTTTGTAGCAGACAGCACATCGGACAAACCGCTACGCGACGCGTGGCGAAATGTGCCGCAGAATGGACGGCCTGATCGTGAGAATTCGCATGCGGGAAAGGCTCTCGCGTTGGAGACGGATTTGTTTTTGCATTCTCAGTCAATCATCACTACCATGACCTGGAGAAGGTGGGGATGGGTTGGGCTCGTGGGCCTGAGCCCATTAGCCCATGAATTCAACAAACATGACCTCCGTGGCATCAATACTTGTGAATACCATTTTTTTCTTTCTAAAAAATTACTGCACATCGGGTTCAACTGGCGATCACTGGGAAGCAAATTTATTATTAGACTCTCGCTGAAACTTCCGTACGAATTAAATATATACATGATTTATCCATCAAGGTGTGGAATATTTAGATATTTTTTCTTTTAAGGATGAGTAGGACTTGATGAGGCTAACACCTAACCAGCAACTTTATAGGGTTGTTTTGTTTCGCATATAATGTCAAAAAAGGCCGTAATTCGTAAATGACTTACAGCCCAATTACAACTATGATGTTTGTTTAATCATAATTCGTAAAAAATTTACGCAATCCAACAGCCACTCACTTACAACCCAATCACTCACTTACAACCACTTACAATTAATTTGTGATCATGCAAATTTGTATTATTTTTATATTAATATTAATTTTTTTAATATTTAGTATATTTAGTATTTTATTTGTAATATTTAAAAATTTTAAATCACCAAATAGTTAATTTTATATTACCAAACAAATACCATAAAACTTACACGCGTGTAACTCATTTACAACTGTAAAAGAGTTTACCAATTACGACTTACGAATTTCGGCCAATTACGACAACCAAACATACTACAATAAAGTTTCCAAACATATAGACTTAGACTCCTGAATACTGTTACTGTTGATTCCCCCAGCATGCATATCAAAAACATTACAACTTCTATCGAAAAACACTGAAGCAAAAGATGCAACATATTTATAGAGCGGTTTATCCATTAAGCATCACTGAGGAAATCACAATACTCCAAAAGAAAGAAAAGAAAAGAGAAGCAACCAAAGAAGCAGGATACCTGCAAGAATGAACATAAAAGATTCACAAATAATGAACCACACAAGTTAGTTTTTTTTTTTCTTCCCCATGAACTAAATCCACATTAGATCGAAATCCATTGTCTGATATTTGACAACTTCCTCGAGTCTGATGAACCACGAATTGAAACCATCATCCTTTACAGATCAAAGGCAATAGAAGAAGGTTTTAGCCTTTTCTTGATCAACCAGCCTGTTTTCACAAAGGTTGTTTCACAGTTCAACGGTAGAAGCCATTGCAATCATTGTTTCAAAATATTCAAAATTCAAACATTGCAGATGGACCAAAAAGGATTTAGCTAATTGTACATACTTCTGGATGTAGAGTAAAAACGTACCGCATGATGTAAATATGATTAATCACAAGAGATTCTGAATACCTTGTATTAATGTTCTTCCAGATGCTCACTGCAATCACCAAAGCAAATTGACCGATGAAACGCACAACGCCAATCATCCCAAATATCCAGCTGCTGCTATTGATGGATTAAGAGCACACCACCAACCAAAAAAAATCCAGCTGCTGCTGTCGAACGAGTTAATAACAGCTCATCCCCAAATCCAGCTGACCCTTTCAAACCACCTCCATCAAAATAATTCATGCTCTATACAGATTCAACTCGATACCACCAACTTCCAGCACTTCCCACGCATACGCTGAAGCCAATGTCATTTTTTTTTCTCAATTATGATGATCCGTACGATTATGAACCATCATGCATCCACTAGAATGATCCGTACCCATGCCAATTCTGTATGGTCGACCCTATGAGCAAACAATATAATGACCTTGAACTTACAGCAGCCGGGTAATAGACATAGAGTTGCACAAAGATGATAGAAAATAGATGGCGAGGAATTAGAAAAAAGAGGATAAAAGGATGAATGTTGTGTATATGTATTTTACAGACCGAAGGTAACTTAGGAGACATTTTTCTTCTTTTGCTCCTTATTTCTTCCCATGTAACTCACAAATCTAAAACCCCGACATCTTCTCTAATTATTATGTGCCTAATATAAGGAAAATAATCTTAATTCCCAGGCAAGGATACTACGTGACTATTTCTACGAGAAACAATCCAAAATATTTCCAAATACACACATCGTCATCATCCCCTTGTGAATATTTCGCTTAAGTTTTTGAAAACAGCTAAAGAACGAATGCAAATATGTTATGTAACATCAAGATGGTGGAATGAATCTCAAGCACGAGCATGCCTCAAATGGACGACTGAATCTTGATTAACACTCCTTTAGACTTATGAGGTAAAGAATTATGGGAACATAGATGCATAGTGCAACTTAAGGGAATTTTCATTTAGCTAAGATAAATAAATGGAAGGAACTATTAGGAAACTTTTGAACTTATTCAACAATCCCAGAGCCATTGCAGCACTTGAACAAAAGGGAAAAGAGAAGAAAGAAGAAGAAAAATAATGATGAAAATTTCTATCAACCAAATAATTGGTGATATTTTGTGGTTGATCCAGTACGATCTAGAGGGTGACTCCCAAATATGTAAGAGGAGAGAGCATGCACAAGTACTGTTGCCATAGCGCCATATAAACCTTTATCTACCCTAGCACACATGCACAAGCACGCCTAAAATCCAACAAGCATGTGTGTGTCTTGATAACAACAGCTACTAACATATTTTCATGTCAGTGAAGCTTTTCGGCCAGTTAATTACTATTCAGAATTTCTTTAGAACCACAATTAGAAGTCTGACGTATCCCTGAATGTCTGCTTACAACTGATTCCCATATTTGAATTGAAACATTAGCTAGTGTGTAGTCTCATGATACATCCAAAATCCTATCCTATCTTGCTTCCAATCTAAACCTTCCTAATTTGAATCGAACATCCACCTAGGCAGCCCTATCATATTAACAACTGCAGATTTGGCCATTGTCTTGTATTAATTACTTCAAGTATATGCCATCTTCCCTGACCTTTACTTCAAACACTTTCCGACTCCATCCAGCTTATTTAGATCCAATTAGAAATATTTGAATGTATTTCTCTGATTTTAGTACAGTGTATATAACAAAGTAGAAGAAATGGTCAATTTGGACAAAGTCATTGCCAGCATTGATGATGGCGCAGCCAGTTCTTCAATCTATGTTAGTCGCCTGCTAAATCTAAATATTATAATCCCCTCTTAATTAACAGTCCCTTCTTAATTTAGACACATATTAAAAAAAAAAATTTAATAATAACGAACCTTTCATGTACATCTGTTCATGCTGTTGTCACCCAATTACAAGAGCTTAATTTCATATTCAATCTCCAAGACGGCTGAAAAGTCTTTTAGATGTGCAAAAAGTTCCTTCTCTAGAGACCCAACCATAAAAAAGTTTACGTCAAATTGGTAATCAATCCAAACTATTTGCCAATGATTCCCTCACAAATTACAGTAATATGCATCAAACTATTAAACTTACGTGCGATTTAAATAGGGCCTTAGGAATTTGCATATTTATGGAATCAACTAAGAAGGTTACTTCATTCTACACAACGATTTATATTTACCTCTGGCTCTTACCTATTGCTTTTCTGAACTACAAGAATCTATACTTCATTCCATCATATTTTCATTTCCTCTCTCAAAACAAAGCAGTCTTCATTGCTCATGTAATATCCCTAATTGGTAATACTGTATTTTTATTTTCCTACAATATTTATACTGCTTTATCAATTAACTTAATTTATTACTTGTTATCGTGATTATTATTATATTAAATATGCAAATTATTTTAAGATGGTAAATGGTGATTGGCCTCATATATATATATATATTACCAATATTTCTTATCAATATTTTTATTACTTATTACTATTATTTCTAACATTATTATTACTATTATTGAATGATATTTTTGGTAGTGGATATTTCTATTATCATTTCATTATTAATTATTTTATTATTGTTATTATTATTAGTGTTATTATTATTGTAATTAGTATTGCTAATTATTATTGGTGTTAGTATTATTTATTATTTTGATATTAGTATTAATATTATTATTGATCATTGTTACTATTGTGTTTTCTTTGATTAGCCTCTTATCACTTAACCCATTAGTGATCCATGTTCTAACCCGTTAACCAATACCCATTATCTTTCCATAAACAAACCCATCAACCCATACCCTTTAGTCTTGATCCAACTCATTCCCTATTTCCTACCCATTTACCCAACTACCAATACCCACAACCCGAAACCCGATATCACCTTATATATATAATCCTATCTCCTAATATAATTCCAAACCCCAACCTAATCTCTTATTTCTCCCATCAATAATAGCAGCCGCCCACCTCTTCTTTTCTCTCTTCACCATGCCAACGTAGTAGCAACAACAACAGCCGTTCTCCCCTCCGACGAGCTGAGGCGAACACCACCCACGGCAGCCCTGGAGCCATGCCCTCCTCCATGGCATCTCCCCACTGGCCGAGACCCACAACTCCAACCCCATGGACCTGCAACCCGTTGCTGCCTCCCTTTGAAAAACCAGGCCGCATCCAAACCTCCCTCCATGGCGCCAGCAAGGCGGAGCATCCCCCATCGGCAACACCTGAACCACCCACAGCGCTGCACACCCTCTCTGCAGACCAGCGCACACAACCCGGAGCACCTCCACGACAACACAACAACCCCAGCTCGCATCCTCCCAACACTCCAAGGCCGAGCCACCCCGCGAGCTCACCTACGCCGGGCGAGAACCACACATCACCCTGTGTGAGCCTTTTTTTTCCCTTTCTCGTCTCTTTGATTTTTCATTCATAGTCAAAACCGAGATGTTGCTGAAATATTAATCCTTCAGTTGATTTTATTGCTTTTGTTGCCTTGTGATTCAATTATTGACTATGTTCTTCAATTTTGAAATGGTATTGTGGCAATTCAATTAATAACCTTTATGCTGAAACATTGTATTTCAAAATGTTGGTTAATATAAAAATTAAGCTTTTCCTGGGACCATGAAGAATTTGAAGATCTGATATATGCTAGGTAAACAATCTTGCATATGTGTTAAAAACCTTTGTTACTGCAGCACATCCACAAAGGCAAGCCAAGCTACTCCATAAGACGCCTTCCTCCGAGCCATCTTCCGTCTCTCCGCGAGTCATCGTTGATCGCCGTCGGCGAGCGCGGACGCACCACGCCCTTCACGACGAGATCCTCTATCCATCGACATCCTCCGCGGCCCCCGATGCCTCCGCCAGAGCCTCCGTCGGTGCGCCGCAAGTCGCCCCGAGATTAGTGCTATATTTATTTGTGTGGGAGGTAAAAGTGTAATAATAGAGAAGAAGTTAGATTGTGCATGGGAGTTACATATGCATCAATTGCATGTATTTATGCATGGATGTATACATGTGTAGGTTTTAATTCATGTAAGGGTATGCCCATATGTATATAGAGGTATGTATATAAGATACGTGTATGTTTGCATGATTATTAATTTGTATATATGTATATATGTATGTATAGAGGTGTATGTATGTGTATGCTTGTATATGTACGTGTGTGGGTATACACATATGTATTTGTATGACGTGTGGGAGTTTAGCGTGTATTTATATTTAATTGTATGTTTAGTTGCGAGTTACAGTGATGCGAACTCGTTTAGTGCGATCCGAACCGGTAACAGGAGACCCATACCCGATCCGGATTCGTGCTCGTTGTGGATCCGATAGACTGACAATTCGAAAACCGACCCATGGGATGATCCGGAGATTCATACCAGTTCGTACAGTGAAGACCAAAGGGTGATTCGGTTCCAAAACCACGTCATTTCATGTGAGTGTTCTTTGTTTTCTTATTGAGTATTTCGATATTATTTTATGTGAGTACTTTATCTTGTTCCAATATACGTTATTATGTTTAAACAGTGTTCATGTTAATTACTATTCATGCATGTCAATTATTGTTCATCTTCACATTCACATATTAAATACATAATCAACAAACCCCAGAAGATTATATTATTGATTCTAAATAAATATCATGATACCACTTAGGTAACTTGACTAACTATATGACATCTACCTGATAACAATACTGTGCATGTTATTGAAAGTTAATGAAAAAATATTGTCAGACCGTAACACATGTATTGTTCCATTATTCTGCCGTTTATACGGTAATATTGTTCATATTGTTATTGTTACACTATTGATATTGTTACAGTCACCATATCGTCCCAGTAATTGAAATAACATGAATATTGATTGTTATAAAATAATAATCTAAAATGGACAACTTACACCGGGATTGGGGGAAATTGATGTAGGAGATAGAGTTTGTATTTTGGGTGGACCTACGATACAGGTTGCGTAGCCGACTTACGGCTCCACTGCAGGGTTCCGAGGATGATTGACATCCCGTATTGTTCATATTGTCATTGTTATTGACACATTGTTATTGTTATTGACTACCTAGCGGTAGGACCTGGTTCAGCGCCAGGTGATTGGGGTGTGGTTCCGAGTATGTACGGAACCCACTTAAAGCATGGATAATGTCTCCAACCAATCAGTTTCAATAATTTAGGACCCCGATTGACACATGTGATAGGCGTAGTATGAGATGCGTCTACTGCATGTGGCAATTGGTGTTCACTAACATAATAAATAATAATGAACTTTTTATAATGTATTGTGACAGACCATAATCACCTGACTGTACATGTATATAAACTATGATAGACATAAGATTGTACACATGATCGGATTGTATACCAGACTAGTGAATGTTAGGTTACACATCTTAACATTAGTTATTTCGTTTTCATGATATAGTTATATATAGTTCATACCTTGTTCTTGATATTGATTATTTTGTTATCCTTTATTTCAGTTTATTATGTTATCATTGTTTACATTGTTATTATGCACGAGTACTTTTACACACACACTCATTAGGTTGCTTCTGACGACCCTGAATTCGCACGTCTAGGGTTTTGGACACCTTATATTGTTCAGGTATTCGTTGGACTCGTACGCTTCGCGAGGAGCTGGAGTTTCTCTCTTTTGGTTCCGGTATTCTTATCTCTCTTGTCTTCATGTTATTTCCTGATTCTCGATATATATCAGATTTAGTCTTTATTCCAGTTCTTTTTATACGATATCATGCGTGGATGCTTATATGTGATATTGCAGTGATCGTTGATTTATCATGATTTAGAATTATAGCTTGTTCAGGTTACTTTAGGTTTAGCATGTATACGTGGGGCATTTTTCTCGCGTATATACGTCGCCTGACTCTCGTCGCGACTCCGTTTCCATGTATTTTGGGAAGCGGGCGTGACAGCTCAGCTTAAGGCAGACATAGATTTAGTCTTAGGGACAACACAAGGTAACCTAACACTTCTTTGTTTTTCTCTTGTCCTCCTTTTAAACGCTTTAGTGTCTGTAATACAGTCCCTTTCCTCTTCGTTTTCCCTTTTATGTTCTGTCAGTAGAAAGAGTTACATAATTGGGAAGATCACCAGAACAGAACAAATGATGCAAGCCAGATGCCATTTCCATGAGCATCAGATGACTGCAGCAATAGAAAACAATAGGATGCACTCAAGGCGAATGTTCCATTGCCCAAGAGAGTACCAGTTTCTACTTAATGTTTGAGCTTACTGACGTGAAAAGACGAGTAACAATGCATAGGGACTAAAGTCTAAAAGCTAAAGTTTCAAGCAGAATTGTCTAACTTTTACCAGCAAAAGTAAATATGAAAAGATTAGCAACCATGCAAACAGATTAAATTCTAAAAGCTAAAGTTTCAACTAGGATTTCTCTCTCTCTCTCTCTCTCTCATGATGAAAAAAATTTATGTGCCATTCTCCCTGCTCCATGCTTGATTGCAGGCCAATAGAACAGTAGAATGCTCTGAAGATGTTTGATGCATTATCTAAAAGAGCTTCAGTTTCTATCTACCATGTTCGAGCTTACCAACACAGGAAACAGAGAAGATTAGTGATCATGTATATGGACTAAACTCTAAAAGCTAAAGTCTTAACCAGAATTTTCTCTCTTTTTTTATGTTGAAAATTGTATGTCCCATTCTTCATTGTTCCATGTTTGATTGCAGCCTAAAGCATCCATCCCTTGCTCTCTTACCACCAAAAGTTCTCACTAAAGCCAAAAGTATAGCCTTCAAATTTCTTACATTTTTTCCCCTTATCTGATATTTTTTAATTGTGTCCCCAGGATACAAACTCTTAATGTATCTTTGTCATTGTTTCAATACTCTTCTATCACTAACCATTGTTAATATAAAAATGATGATTATGGCTTCTTATTTACCTTAATAATCTTATTTGAATAGATGAAAAGTTCATGGATTTTTAAATATTGTTAGAATTCCTAATGTGCACTATGTTCAAAACTAATGCCATTTATAATTTTCTTACACACAAATCTGAATCTCTAATTGTTATTGCTTCAATTCTGTTTCTTTTTAGCAAGCATTGTTGCAACTAGAGATAATCTCGCTTTCTTTAGCTTCCCGTGCTATAACTTGAATGGATGAGAAGACTACAGATTTTGGCACTTACATGATGAAATTGTAATATATCTTTAATTTTGTTAGTCATAATATACAAATGTTAACAAATTGTCACTTAATATATCTTTAATAATTTTGGAATCTTGTAATGGAAAATTACTATGTTAGTTCATTCTTATCTTATCACGATTATAGAAATGGATATGTTAATGCATCATTCTCTTAAACATGATTAAATTTTATATAGATAAACTTACATGCCTCTTTATTTTGATATTCAATTTTCATGATCGCCAATGACTTTTAACATATCATTCACAATGTTTGCAGTGCATTGCACGTGCCAGAATACTAGTACCTTATATTTGTCAAAGCAAAGTAACCAATATTTAAAATTATAGCTCAACAAAATAATTGGTTAAATTCTTGTCATAAAATCAAATAAAAAGGAAAAATTCTGATCAGTTATAATGGAAAGTACTATCCAATGCTTTCCTAAAACAATATTTCATGATACAATTCAATAAGACATAGCAAATGCAGATGATGACCTTCATGGACCGAAGCTCAATAAACAAACAAAACAAAGATCAAAACCTCGACTTAGAAAACTAAATGCAACAATATTTCAGATTTCCAACATCACAATCCCAAATTAAATTTCCTAAACTCCCCAGTTACAGAAATACAAAGCATACATTTGAGGCAGAAAGGCAACCACAATTCACATGGTAATAAAAATATATAAGCTTTTATAAGAAATTCAACTCCAAGGATCTGATCTATTAACGCCAAGGCAAATATAGCAAACCCATCACTCGAAGAATCATCAGTAGAAAGCAAAAGTAATTACAAACTTGTACACGCAAACCTCAAATTCAAAACTCCAAGAAACTGTTAACTGTCTGATCGTCAGCTCTCTCGATCACATCCATCCTCCCTCAAAATGCATCAAAGAATCGAGCTTTTTCAATAAATTCACACCAATCTCACATATGGCCGCCTCATCGGACTTCCGACAACGGACGCCAGCAACCCCCCGTCCACGGCCTCATTCTCATCGAGAAACAGATCCTCAGTGACTCTAAATATCGCATGAACTGCAACAAGTACCAATCCGATGATCAAGGAGACCAACACATTGAGCCCAACATTCGTGAACACCAAAGCCACCACCGTCACGATCGAGAGAACGACCAGGACCGCTCGATCATCGATCGGGCGGCCGAGGACCACGACGGGATCGTCTCGAAAGAAGTAGAGGAAAAACCAGAGGACGAAGATGGCGAGGAATACGATCATCGAGATCGGATGGTAGAGGAGGCTCAAGAAGACGATCAAGAGGACGATGAGGGCGTAGTTGACGCGGAAGTGGTAGAGATTGCGGCGGAGCCTGACGGTTGCCTCGCCGTAGGAGAGGGGGCGGGAGAAGGAGGCGGGATCGAAGAGCTCGCGCCACGGGCGGCGGGTCGAGATTAGGGTTCTTCCGCGGTTGAGGAACTCAGCGGCGCGGGAGGTGGAGGCGGCGGACGTTGACGGGGACGGCGTCGCCATCGGGATCGCGCCGTAGGCAGACGGCATCGCAGAACACTAGCCGTAAAGATTCTTGGGGGAGTTTCTGAATCCCGAAACCCTAATTTTGGAGGAGGAGGAGGAGAAAAAGGGAGTCTCCGCTGAAACCGGAGAGAGAGAGAGAGAGAGAGAGAGAGAGATTTTGGGGGGGGAATGTTCGAGGACCTGACTTGAACTCAACAATTAGACCCCATATATGATAATGGGATTATTTTGCACATAAACCCCTTCAAAGTTGGTTTTACGCGCTATCGTTTTAAAGGTTATTTATCGCATCATTTGGGTATTAATAAAACATTGCTATTTAACGTTGAATTGAGCACAAATGAGCTTAGTTGATCTTGTTCAAGTTTATAATTGTAAGAATAGAACATCAACTAATTGAGTAGATTGAGCTTAGTTAAGTTTGATTACTCAAAGGACAAATAAGGATTTTATACTCGTAACTTAATTTCTTGTGCAATTGTCAAAACTTAAAAACAAATAAAAGTAACAATTTTCTTCTAGTAAATTTATTATGGATCTCTTAAAACAACAAAAAGTTTAAAATAAAACATACGCCCATTCATATTAGCATATTCACTATTCAACACTAATTGCTTGTTTTTTTTCCTGCTGTAAATACAGAAAACCTAAAGAACATGAAGATGTCATAGATTTAAGATACATTGAAAAGATAGAAAAAACAGAGAGAGAGAGAGAGAAGTATCTTGACCTAAAAAGAAAAAAAGAGATGGCTGAAGATTTTCTACCTCGCCTGTGATAAAGACGGATTACAATATATCTACTCTACTCAAGAAAAAGAGAAAAAGAGGAGAAAGTATTAAAAAGCTAATATATTAGGTCATTTATGCAAAATATATCAAATATAACTTGGATACATCATTTCAGTTTCTTCCCTCTCCTCAAAGAGTTTTTGGAGTTTTTTTTTTCTTGAAGTCATATAATTGGGTCTCCAAGTGGAACTAAATTATGGTGTATTATTGAGGAGAGAGAAGGAGAAAAAGAGTGCAATTAAGGCCGTTAATTATGGCTTCATTGTCATATCTGGAAGGCTCTTAACTGTCTTCACTCTTTTCTGGCAAAAAGAGTGATCTGTTCTTGTGCTGTTCACTGCTTTAAAATTCTTGGACTCTGCATTTTCATGGAGCCCACTTTTCCACAAGCAACAGCACAACACATACGTGTTACGTATGTTGGACTGGGACAGAAGAAAAACTCCTGCAGTATAATTTATCTTCATCTGCATGAAATTATGCTTTCACTAGATTAGCACTGAAATACTTAATAATAATAAAACTATAGCTTTACTAATCTGTGACCAAACTATATGCTTCTCAACTTTCAACAACATTCATTTTGAACACTCAAAAGTCTATAACTGGGTACAATATCATATCCATGTCTGAGCTGGAGTTTCCTAATAAAACTTTCACTGTATACCTGATAGTTATGGCCTGCATTAATGCTAATAATTTGCCACAAGAAAGAGCATCCATTTTGCACTAAAACAGTGTACAAGCATACAGCAGATCCTGATTCATGTAATTTTGCAACCATATAGTTACAACAACAGAGCCACAAAAGCCTAATCAACATCCAAACTAAAAACAGTTGATAGGACAGTCTTGAAACTGCACTTGAGTTAACATCAGACATCCCTTGGGGGAGTTAACAACACCCTTGCAATCATACAGGTCCGAGGAATCCCCGGCAGAGTCGCCAGCACCTGAGAAGCCCTATCAACTTCATTCCAGCAAAACCCGAGAACCTTGAACAGCACGGTGCCGTCTTTCTCCAGCTTCGACTGCTTGTCATTCATGAACACTGGATTTTCACCGGAGACAAAGCAGTAAACCCTACCTTCTTCTCCGAAAGGAATATGCTATCAACCGGCCCAGACTTGAGGAAAATCCCGTGTTTCAGAACCTTATCCACGGTGCCCTCCAATATCTAGCCTTCGCAGGGTTTCTGCGCAAGGCACTTGAAGTGATGCGGGAAGCGAGGAAGACGAACGATGCTAGCTAGATCTCGTTCTAGCACCCATGAAACCTGAAGACTTTCAAGTAGAAGTTGTGCTCGAATCTACAAACACAACACTCGAATCCATGAGCGATTTACTCGAATCCATGAGCAAAGATAAGCAACTCGAACCCACGAGCAATTTAGAGAGAAATCTCTTTTTATTAATCAATATTCGATTGATAGATTGTTTTCAAAATAAAAATACAAGGGTCTTTTTATAGGCTTACAAAATAATACTACTTCTACTTAGAAACTATACCCTATTTCTAAAAGAAAATAAAGAGTCCTAATCTGTTTAGGTATCTAAATTCAAAATAAGAAAATACAAAATCAACTAGAGTTCAAATTAAACACAAAAACAAAATCCTAATTAAACTAGAATCCAGCAGATATTCAATAGGACTGTTGACAGCTGAAAGATGTTGTCGACAGCACGGTAAACATGGCTGAACAGAGCTGATTTGTTCGGTCACTTCTGGCCGAACAGTTCTGCCAGGGGAGGGAGGCTGCATGTTGACGGGAAGGGGGGAGAGCGGGAGAAGGAGGCTGGGCGGCCGGAGGGCGAAAGGGGGAGGGTCGGCTTGGGGGGAAAGGGCGGAGGGGGGTGCTCGCGGGGAGGCGGGGAAGTGAGGGAGAGGGGTCGCCAGGGAGGAGGAGGGTTACCAGGGTAGGGGTTTCATCAATTAGAGAGGAGGACATTTTTGAAAGAAGAGGGGTGCCTTCATCAATTTGGGTCCCTTCATCAATTTTTGGGGTGGAAATATCCACTCACGTAGGTGAAGCATCATTTTTATATGTCGAACCAGAGCTTTTTGCACATTGGAATATTTTTTAAATCCGCTTTAAATGCGAGCCGGTGAGAATTGAGCCTACGTTGCTCTGACACTTGCCATTGCATCAAAACTCTAAAGTTAAGATGAGAATTGACGTATTTATTTTGACAGTATCATTCAAATCAAGTAATGCCCTTCTTTTGCTTAAACAAAGCCAACAACAACAAGAAGAAGAAGAAAATCCATGTATTCCAAATATATCGCCATAAACTTCAAAGCATTACAGTGGATTATGTTTGAACTTTCTTGCTCCATCCAATTCATGAAGAAACTAACTTTCCACAGTTCAGGCTTCCACATCGCTTCAAGAGTCTCATCATTTAGCAAATATTAAAAGTCTTCACAAAGAAATCGATGGTGTTGAAACAAGGATATATAATTGGAAACAACATAAGAACAGCCCAATCCCCTAATAACAATATTGAGAATGAGAGAGGTTCAACAGACGGTCATCGGTGTAGTGCATGCAGTTAAATTTTACTTCCTATGGCTGATGCAGTGCCGTGCTCCGCCACCGCCGCCGATGCCGACGAGCTCCTCAGCAGCTAAATTCAACTGGGGTTGGTAACACCGACCAAATCAATTTTTTAAATATTTGGATTTTTTTTTGTAAAAATGATGAGCCGCTAGCAAGCCAACTTGTTTTTTCCCCCCGTTGGTCGGGTTGCCAACCCCGGCCAAGCCGTTGTTCATGTGATTCACTTGACCTCATGCGGCCAAGCCGTTGTTCATGCATGCATGAGGTCAAGTGAACTTTTTTCACTTGAATTTTAAAGGGAAGGTCTATGCGTTTCAAACATTAAAAAAAATTGAAAAATGATTTGGCCCGAGGTTGGCAACTTCGGTTGAACCAAAAAAAAATAAAAAAAATATATATCGTGCAACCGGGGATGACAACCCCGGTCAAGCGAATACAACCGAAAAAAATTTATTTGGCCTGGGTTGGCAAACCCGGCTGAACGAAAAACAACCCACACCAGTGCCGACATGACACTTGCGGGCCGAACCGATGTGGCACTGAAGTGACATGTAAAGGTTTATTCTTGAAAATATTTTTGAGGTAGGTCTACTTTTAACATTAAGAGTTTATTGAAAAATTGACCATCAGGATAACCAGTCAATATACGTTGATGGAATTGTAACACCAATGAGAGTGAGAAATTCAATCACAGGGCGTGAGATGATAGAGGAAGTGCATCAGGTTTTAAAAATTAATCCAACTGCTAATCACAATAGAGAAAGTGCATCAAGTTTTAAAAGTTAATCCAACTACTAATCGGAATAGAGAAAGTGCATGCATCCAATCCTAATCGGACCCACTTATTCGCATTCCGGACGCATTTATTACCAATTTGGGATTCAGATCGAGTCCTAATCGGATCCGTTTACACCGTGACACTAAGGTCCAGCCAGTAGTAGTCCCTGCTACTCCGATCCTCATTAGAACTGCAACCCTTTTAATCCACATTGATCTCAGACTTGAACCCCAAAAACCCTAATAAATACAAGCCATCTCTCCTCCCACTGCTTAAAACCAAACACAGTCTAAAAGAGAAGAGAAGAGAAGAGAAGGATCTATGAAGATGAACACCACAGTACGAGAGGTTGGTCCCATAACATGCTCGAGGAAGTGGACGCCATAGCCCAAGTCCGCAGGTCCCTGCCCTATGTCTTCCTCGACACCGAGTTCCCAGGATTCATTCACTCGGTCCACCGCGGCGCCTCCGAAGAAGAAATCTACGGCGCAGTCAAGTTGAATGTGGACAGCCTTAAGTTAGTTCAGCTGGGAATCACGCTTTCCGACATTGACGGGAGGAGCTTACGCTCGTGGCAGTTCAATTTGAGTGATTTCGATCCCAAGGAAGACGAGTGCTGCAAAACATCGGTGGAGTTCTTGAAGAGGAGCGGCGTGGATTTCGACAAAAACCACAGAGATGGTGTGAGCGCAGCCCGTCTCTCGCCTCTGCTGTCTCAGAGTATAATACAATGTCATCCAGGGACGTCGACAAAGTGGGTGACATTTCATGGTCTGTACGATGTGGCCTACATCGTCAAGATCCTGTGCCGGGGGCCGCTGCCCAGCACTTTGGACGCTTTTCTTGGGCTGGTCTGGGAACTACTGGGGCCGGTGTACGATTTGAAGCATATGGCCAGCACCTGCAGCGGCAGCGACGGGTGCTTCACTAATGTGGGGCTGGTGAGGCTGTCCCGGATGCTTGGGATCGATTGGGATGGGAGTTCACATCAGGGCGGTCACGACAGCCTTCTGACGGCGATGGTATTCTGGGAGATGAAGAGGAGATTTCCTGGTTTCAATGACGACGGGGACACGAATGCAGGATTGCTATACAGCGTAGAGCAGCACGCGCTGAAAGCGAAGATGGAGAACTATGCTATGGTTCTGCCCTATGATGTTGATGATGATGATGAGGATCAGGATGAGGATCAGGAGATGCTCTATAATGATGATGATGAGGAGGAGGATGAAGATCAGGATAGTGATCCAGATTGCTACTATAGTTATTATCCTGTTTCAGTTCCCGTTCCTGTAAGAGGATATCATCCCTCTGTTTCTGAATGTGGATACTGGTTTGTTCCAGCTCCACTACCATTCTATGTTCAAGTACTGTACTAATTGTCTGGTCTCTCAAAATTACAAATTTCAATACAAAATTTCTTTTGCTTT
This sequence comes from Agave tequilana, assembly GCA_038442645.1. Lineage (NCBI taxonomy): Eukaryota > Viridiplantae > Streptophyta > Magnoliopsida > Asparagales > Asparagaceae > Agave > Agave tequilana. The sequence continues at coordinate 177,193 of JAVJIF010033555.1, read as the reverse complement.
ATTCTTCATCACTCATCACTTGCTACCCTGTGTCCGAAATGTGTGTTTGTTTTGTGTTACCTATTTGTCAGCTAGTTACAGAACCTGCACCTTCCAATCATAACCCATTAGCAACAGAGCATGGAACAATCAGATTTACATTGTAACATACAAAGCTGCATGTAAGCTTGAGATGTTTTTGTCTACACTACACTGTACACTACACCCAGTAAGATCACATATCATGGAAAAACTTGCAGGTCTATATATCGATCGCGATGAGCCTAACTGCACCTACACAACCAAGCAGCAAGTATAGAAAATCAAGCAGCAATAGCAAGGTTAAGGTATTTAACCAGAAGCGAAGACCTAGCCTCTTGGGCAATCTCCCAGATTTCAAAAAGACCTATGCAGGGAACACAAAATCCAATGGAGTTAAACCTACTTGCCAACCCAGAACCTAGTATATGTTGGGCCCAACAGGACTCTCAGTGAGTCCTAGTGAAGCAACCGAGCCTTAGTGGAGGAAATCCAAGTCTCAGTGAAGAGCACAAAGCCTACGTTCTGGTTGGCAACTCATGTTGGAAAATTGAAGAATTTTATGTGAATCTTTGAGCTGACTTAAGGCGAGATCCATAGATAGAATCAATCGGATAATGAGTGGAGTGTGTTCTCCTTCCATATGGGATGAGCGTGGTATATTCACATGTTCAATTCCATTTTCGAATGAATGAGATATTTAAGTCTAAAATTAGCTTATTCAAAAGCTAAAGGGGACTAAAGGTTGTTCAAACATTTAGTCCCGCATTGGATATGAAGTGGACAATTGAAGTGTTTAAATAGAGAAAAATGGGAACAAAATGTATGCCTTTTGAGTACTTGGAGTTTTCACGCGCGATTAGGGTAAAACCTTGCCCACATGCGCGCACCGGAGCTTGGAGCTCGGGCTTGGGCTTGGTTACAGGTCCAACCCAGTCCGGTTCTTTTTAAGCCGAGTCACGGGTCCTATAACGGATCTTGTCGACTGCTACCTGAATGATGATAAGAGCAGGTAACGAGGTGATGAATAAAGTAGACAAGACAACACCGGATATCTCATAAACTAACATAAAACCAATAAAATCAAATGTCATCGTAATCCAAGCGCATACAACCCGAGTTACAAAATAACACAACAAATTATATTTGAGCATCTCATTTTAATTGGAGCCGTCTAAGTTGTAGGCTTCAGTATGCGTCCCATTCCACATACTTCTACTTACAACTTATAGAGTAAATTATTTAGAAACTGATGAAGTTTGACGAATCATGTTTAAGATGGGCCCCGTATATGCCCAGGACAACAGTCCAGGAGTATCCGGTGCTGAGCCAGAACGTACCGCTAGGTACCGGGACTTATGCACGCCCGAACAGGTATAGAGTATCACAGATTCCATAGAAATAGGCCTAAGGCGTGTGCATGTAACACCCCGCTTCAAGAATACGTACTTAGTTGCGTATTCAGATTTTTCGATCGTATTTTTCGATTTACTTCCTGTTTGTTTTGTATTATGAATTCTTTATATGATAGTTTTGTCTTGGATTTGGATTCGTGGACTCGGAGTCAGCCCTAGTCTGAACCGAGGGCCCGATCCTAGGGTATTACTCGATTTGGTCATTCTGCTATTCCGATTTAACCGATTTCAGTTTTGAACATCGTTTTCCAATATTTTAGATTTTCTATGATTTTCTGAAATTTTTCTGAATTAAATTTGAAATCTTCAAAACCGGTGTCGAGTGTCGACCAGTGCCGCTGACCGATTCCCGGATTTTTAACTTGCAAACGGATTGGAATTTCAAGGAGTGTCTTTTTACACTATTTCTTAAAATCACATTTCCCATCTAAATATTTTTTCTGAGGATTTTATGAATTTATGAAAATTCTACCGGATTCGGTATCGGCCAGTATCGCTGGTTGATTCCAGGATTTTTAGTTTACAATCGGGATTGAATTTCTGAATTCAGCTTTCACTTTACTTCTTAAAATCATATTTCTTTTTTAATACATTTTCTGGGGATTTTCTAGAAATTATCAAAATCCGGCCGACCCGGTGTAGACCGGTATCGGCTGTTGACTTCCGGATTTTTTATTTGAAAACGGGATTTTATTTCTGAAAACCGATTTCATATTATCCCTCAGGATGACGTTTTCTACCTCCGGGTATTTTTTTGGGATTTTTCCGGAACAGTCGATATTTCGCGGCCATATTATAATATTATTATTTAATCATTTCTTTCTTTCTTCCTTTCCTTTCTTATTTTCCCTCCAACCGACCCTGCAGCCCACTCCCCCACGTGGGAGACACCACTCCCCCCTCTCTCATTAATTCTCTCTCCCATCCATCCCATCTCAATCAATCCTTTCCTTTTCTTTTCTTTTTCTTTTCTTTTCTTCTCATTTTCACTTCTTCTTCTTCTCCTCTACTTGTGGCCGACGACCACCACCACCGCCGGCGCCTCCGGCCACCACGACGCCGGCGAGGAGACCCCCAAGCCCGGCCATCTCCTTCCCCTCTCTTTCTTTTTCTTTTCCTTTCTTTCCTTTTCTTTTCTTTCCTTTTTTTCTTTCCCTTCCTCCAAGATCCGGCCACCATCGTCGCCGGGGCTCCGACCACCACCTCTAGCCTGCGCCGGCCACTGAGGGCCGGCGTGGCTCCCCGGAGTCCCCCTCTGGCCGCGCTGCCGCGGCCAGATGTTCGGCCAGGCCAGGGCAACAGGCCCTGGCCATGGCTATGATTGGAGGGAGGGGGCTGCTGCCCCCTCCCTGTCTCTCCCCTGGGGTGGCCACCGGCCACCCCAGCTCCAGCGCCCCGCCGGCGCTCCGCCGGCGGTCGGCTGCCTCGCCCGGCCAGGGGGCTTCCAGCCCCCTGTGCATGTGAAGGGGGGCTGCTGCCCCCCTGTTCTCTCTCTCCCCCTTGAACTCCCTATCTCCCCCTTCTTGTTGGCGCCGCCGGCGGCCAGGACCGCCGCCGGCTGGGCCCCTGGCCGGCAGAGGACCGGCCAGGTCTTCCAGGGCCCACGGCCCCGTGGGCCCTCCTCGCGTGGAGAGGGGCTGCGTGAGCAGCCCCTGTTGTCTTTCTCTCTCTCTCTCCTGCCTTTTTCTCTCTCCTGAATTCTCTCTCTCCTATCCTCTCTCTCTCTCCTGCCTTCATCTCTCTCTCTCTCTCTTGGACCTCTCACTCTCTCTCCTGAGTCTCTCTCTCTTCCTGGTTCCTCTTCCTGTTCGTCTTCTCCATTTGGAAAATGACTCTTATCAGGGCCGGCCACTCCTTTTGGATTGGGGACGAGCTCTTCTTCGTCGGCAACATCTCCGATGGTTATTCCGGTAATCGTTTACGATTATTCCGGTAATCATTTCGGGCAATATCAACGGTGATCATTCCGGTAATCGTTCACGATTATTCCGGTGATCATTCCGGCTCCGGTGATTATTCCGGTAATCGTTCACGATTATTCCGGTAATCACTTCGGTGACAATTGCAACGACACCACCACCAAAGAGATCACCTTTTCCATGTCTCTCTCTTTCTATCTGTTGATTGTTAGACGCGGATCTCACTCCCGCGTCCAGGCAATTCCTTACGCGAGTCTTCGCGTTCTTGGTATCTGTTTAACGCGATCTACGCGTTCTTGTATCGGCGCAACGCGGAGCTCATGTCCGCGTCTGTGTTCTATTCATTCTGACGTGACGCGGAGTCCAGACTCGCGTCTGCGTTCCTCTCCTGTTAACACGACGCGGAGATAATACCCGCGTCTGTGTTCTCCTCGTTCTAACGCGACGCGGACCAATGACCGCGTCTGCGTTCTCCTCGCGTCCTGATTTGAACGCGGGTCTCGAACCCCGCGTTTGTGGCCCCTACGCAACGCGGCTCCCGCGTCTGTGGTTCCTACGTTTGCTAATCCCGCGACGCGACTCCCGCGTCTGCGACCCCCGCGTCTCACTTTCCAAACCCGCGTCTCCCTGTGTCTCTTTCTCTCTCTAAGTTTCTCCCTCTTTCTCTCTCTAACTCTTTCTCTCTCCTCATAATTATATATATTATTTTATGGCGCGTGCGCGAGTTCCATGGATTCCAGACTTTTCGGCTTTCCGGTGATTTAGGCGAGTGTCCTCGCTCTCGCCTCCATTTGGGATTCCCCGCTTTGTCGGGTCGATATGTATTTTACTTCACGTTTCCATGTATTTTGTATTGGGCTGAGTCCCTGTATCTGTGTATGGCCGAGTGCCAATGACTGGACATGTATTACTCTGTGACGAATGCTTGTACTAGGGTAGTTTCATTCTTGTACATATACCATGCCTGTGATGTATTCTACTGCTTCATACCATGCGTGGCCGACCCTCCAGCCTCCGGTCACTCACTATCTCGAAAGAGACGTGATTGGGACCGTCAGGTTTCTCTGGACCCTTCAGTCTCCGGTCCCTCACTGTCTCGAAAGAGGCGTGATTGGGATCGTCAGGTTTCTCAGCTCCGTCTGGTGAACATACTTAGCGCTCAGTGTTTTATTCACTAAATTCGTTTGGGCGAGTTGCTGCCGGATTTTCTACTCGTATCCTAGACCGAGTATCCCGGTAACCTCGCAGAACGCATTAGTGTCTAAACTCTGTTCGCTGCCTGTGCCTCCAGCTTGTTCAGCTCCGCCTGGTTATCATGATCAGCGTTCAGCGTTTTACCACTAGATTCGTCTAGGCGAGTTGTTGCCGGATTTACCGCTCGCACTTCAGCCGAGTCGTCCCGGTAACCTCGCCAGACGCTCCAGTGTTAAATACTGTTTGCTGTCTATACTTCCAGCTTGCTCAGCTCCGCTTGATTGTGCTCAGCTACTATTCTATCACATGCCATATATTTACCTGATATCTTAACACTTACCGTGCCATTACTTCATACCTGTCATTTACATGTTGCTATTTAACACATGTATATCACCTGACAACTGATTTGTTATCACCATGACATGACACTACTTGGCAAGACCTCTTGTTATGATATGACTTGCCACCGGACTAATATCAATCTCTGGACATGACTGGTTGCCGTCTACTATCACCATCTTGTCATGCTATCACTTGACACCCGGCTTGATATACTTGACTCTCATGATTATCACGATAATGGGAATGATGACCTGACATCTTGATAGTACAAAATGTACTCCTGATACACATGTGATACATTATAAGTACGTACAGTACTCCTGATATTCCTGACTTGCACTTGCTCATTCCCGGAATCTGATAATCATCTAATAATTCATAAAAGGAACAACTTGCATCGGGTCGGGGGAAACTTGCGGCTATCAATATGTGTTCGTGTTTACAGTGGTATTAGGCATGTTGTGCAACTAAAACTTCCGGTCTGACCTGTGGGCCTCCAGGCGACCGAGGGGAGTGCTGGCTCCCTCCTTCCTGGTACCATCATGATAAGGGCATACATAAGTCCCTCCTGTTAGCCTTGCGGCTGGTTCCGTCACCAAGCAACGGAACAATCCTGGGCCGTGGTCTCGGGTATGTACGGGACCCACTGTAAACATAGTTCGTTGATACCCCCGCTGGTTTCCAATAACAATCTTGCTTTACTCGGATATGGATCTATGTGTGCTGGGATGCTAGTTCACATAGCTAGATATCAGGGTAAGACGAGTAATAATAAAGTGTCAAGATAATAACCTGCTCTTTAAGTTGTAAGTAGAGGTATGTGGAATGGGACGCATACTGAAGCCTGCAACTTAAACGGCTATGAATCTGTGTTATGCCTTACCATATTTGCTTGTCCTGGATTTTACATCGGATTTTCGGCTTTATGAGTATTATCGTATTAACTGCTCATACTCTGCTTATCCCTTGTATCCACTTGCCTCCTGTTCATTTTCTTATCATGCCCTGAGTACAGTCGGGTTGTATGTGCTTGGATTATGGTGACATGAGATAAAGGTATATAGATGAGGGTTTCCTTGTTTGGATTATTCCTTCGACGTACTAGTCTTATGGAGCCGTGATCTGAAACCATGCAATCAGATTTGCTCGTCCTCGGCTTTATTTGGTTTTATCGCTTTACATGTACTTATTCTTGCTCGCCACTTGGCTTTTTATCACCACTCGCCTGGGGAGTTTCATCTGACTCCCCTGGATCCTCATGTCCAGGTCATGGAGCTTGGAGCATGTGGATTCTTCCAGTTGCTGATCAGAGTGGCGCAGCGGTAGCGTGGATCTCCAGCTGACCGTTCAGAACTCTATCCTTCCAGGCCCCCTGTGTGCCTCTCGAGTTTTCCTTTGTAAACTCGTGAGTGCTCTTTTTACTGTTCCTACATGTACATCCCTTGTATTCTCGCAATTGCGCCATCCTGGTGATGTAATATTATTGTAATATCGGATCACCTCTGGTGATAACTTTGTAATTGTACTCATATGTTGGAATGTATAATGCACCACTTGCTTCCGTACTCTAATTCTTGCCTGTACTGATGCTTAGCGTATATACGTGAGGGTATTTCTGACCTGCGTATATACGTCACAGTAACGTCTCCGCACCCGCCGGATCGGGGCGTTACAGTGCATATCTGGCAGAAATAAATAGGAGTAGGGGTGCCAGCACACCCCACGGAAACCCTGGTGGCTGCCAGGTGATCCCTCAAGTATGTGACCATGCGTGACTCGATAAGACTACCATAAACATGACTATTCAGGACCCATCAGTTTCCCTTAAACTGGGTGCAAGTTGTCTTATTATTATATTTCAATTTACAGGAATAGCAGGAGCAGAGCATGATTAGGAATTCGGGAGTACATGAGTACATGTGTAACAGGAGTACAAGTCATTGTATATAATATAGGATAACACGACAGGATTCCCGTAAATGTGATAATCACAGGTCAAGTGTTAACATGATAGATGGTTGATGATAAGTCATGTCATAACAAGGAGCAAGTGTCAAGTAGTAGCATATCAGGTGTCAGGTGATATCACATCAATTGTCAAGTGATATAAACAGGTATCAAGTGATAACATGACATGAGGGTGATATCAGGCAGGTGACAAGAGACATCATAGTGTATGTAAGCACATCAAGCGAAAGCATGCCAGGCGATACGGGAAAACTGTATTGATATAAGGGATCGGTACAAATACCGAAAAATCATGCATTTTCATGAAAAAATAGTATAAGTAAGATTTCAGACTCTTTACTACCATTAATAGAAGAATCGATAAACTGGAAGGTAAGTAATTCAAGAAGCAAGCGAACATCCAAGCGGAGCTAAGCAGGGCTGGAGCGAAGCTAATGTACAACACTAAATACTATCACGCTCGGCGAGGTTACCACTCGTAGCGTAGCTATACACATGTGTGGGTAGCAAGCGTATGAACGCCATACTACCGCTCACGGGGAAGCAATGCTCACGGGGTAACCACTCTAGAACGAAGTAAGCGGTAGAGTGTTGACGCTAGGTCCGCCTAACAGGCGTAGCATATAGAAAGTCCAAAGGACTTTTAAACCTCAGAGAGGTTGAACCCCGAGGTTAGGTCCGGAGGCTAGGGTACATACAGAAGGTGTTAGTTTCAGATACAAATACATAAGACAATACAAGTTGCCCGACAAAGCAGGAAAGTCCAAAAGGAAAGCGAGAATACTCGCCTAAATACGAAAAATACTGTGAAATCCCTGATCTCCAGAATCCAGATAACCAACGCGAAAAACGCGTTCAATATAAAGGAGGAGAGAGAATGAACTAGGGGGAGAGAGAATGAAGACGTGGGAGTCGTATACACGAGAGTCGCGTCGCGTAGATTCCACAAACGCGGGGTTCGGATCCGCGTTTAAGGTAGGACACGAGAAGAACGCGGACACGGGCGTAAGCTCCGCGTCGCGTTGATACAAGAACACGAGGATTGCGTTATACAAATATTAAGAACACAAAGATCGTGTTAAGGAATTGCTTGGACACGGGGTGAGCTCTGCGTCTGACAATTAAATAACAAGAGAAAGAGAGACAGAGAGATGGGAGAGTGAGAGAGACAATAGAAAGTGAGAGAGAGAGAGAGAGAGAGAGACGTAGGGAAGGAAGGAGACAGAGACGCGAGGGTGACGGAGAAGGAGAGACGCAGGGTAAGAGCAAAACTAGAGAAGAAAAGAAAAGGAAAAGGAAGGAAAAGAAAGATGGAAGGAAAGAAAGAAAAGAAGAAAAGAAAGAAAAGAAAGGAAGGAAAGAAAGGAAGGGGAAAGGGGGATGGCCGGCCTTGTCACCGGCGGTGGCCGGAGACGGCCGGAACTGGCCAGAGGCGGGCGGCCAAAGCCCCAAGGCCAAGCAATTTTGTGGGGTGCAAGTCTAGTTCAAAAGGAAAAATTAGAGTTTTGGAAATGGTGTTTCGGATAACGAAGCTATAGCTCGTTGGAAAGAGTGCCTCGAGGGGAGGAAGATGTCGTTGTTGTTGGTGACCAAGATGGTGTAGGTAGTGGTGGAAATGGTGGAGAAGGTGGTGGAAGTGGGTTATTTTGGTAGAAAAAGGAGGAAGAAGATGGTGGTGAGTTGATGTTATGGTTATTGTAATGGAGGTGGAGATGGAGGAAATGATGGAGAGTGAAGGAGTGAGGAGTAAGAAGTGGAGATAGCCTAAAAACGCTGCCCCTTGGGCTAGTTTGCTGCTACCGTTTGCTACTGTTGGTGGGAAAGAGGAGGAAAAAATGAAAGAGAGAGAAAAAGAAAGGTATATGTATATATACATTGGATAGTCATCATTATTACAAGTTTGTCATTCTCTCCCAAAAATCTCAAGTCCGCGTCTAGCCAGACCCGCGTCTAGCCAATTTTGAGCCAGATGCGGAGATTAGCTCTACGTCCCAGAGGAAAACGCGAGGGTCGCGTTTAACAGAAGAGACAAAAGTCATGATGACTTGATTAGACTTGATCTGAGGAGCATTAAATGAAAAATGAAAGAGAATCTTTTGCATTAAAGACCAGATCTATGTCTGGTAATCCTTGCATCTGAGGAGGGAGAGAGAAAATGAGAAAAAATAAAAAATAAAATATCAGGATAAGATTCCAGTATCTGAGAAAAACACCGAAAACTTCAAAAAAACCCGAAAAATGAAGTAACTCGGAAAGTTTTTCAAAAATTTTCAAAAATAATAATATTATTTTAAGATGTTTGGTGAAATCAGATTTCAAAGATTCAATCCCGTTTTCAAAATAAAAATCATGAAGCCAACCATCGATACCGGTCTATACCGGTTGGCCGGATTTCGATATCAGAAAAATCTCATAAAATACATTTAGATAGAAAATAAATTTTAAGAAATAACACGAAAGTCATTTTTAAAATTTTAACTCCGTTTGTAAATTAAAAATCTGAGAATCGGTCAGCGGCACTGGTCGACACCGGTTTTGAAGATTTCCAATTTAATTCAGAAAAATTTCAGAAAATCATAAAAAATCTAAAATATTGAAAAATAATGTTTGAAACTGAAATCGACCAAATCTGACTACCAAAGAATCAAATCGAGCAATACACTAAGATCAGATCCTCGGTTCAGACTAATGCTGACTCCGAGTCTACGAATCCAGATCAACGACAAAACAATCATATAAATAATTCATAATACAAAATAAATACAGGAAGTAAATTGAAAAATACGATCAAAAAATCTGAATATGCAACTAAGTACGAATTCCGGGAGCGGGGTGTTACAAGGATGTAGGCAAATTGCCGAACCTAGTTAAATATTGTATTGGCTTCCTTTCTCCCTTATTTCTCTGTTCTTGACCGTGTGGATACTTCTCTACTGCATCTATCTCTATTGATGGATTCCTCATTGGTTGTGGCCTCGCGCCTAATAAGTGGTATCAGAGCATCCCAGGTTCGACGTGGGATCGTGTGTCGATTCCAAGGGCGTCAATTACTGTATTGACGGAGATTATGTGTCAATATCGAAGCAGCGTTGGGACTGTTTGTGGGATCCTGTGTCGATCTTAAAAACAACGTTTGGATTGCTCAAGGAATCAAATTTGGAGGAGTAAATCGCTTCGAAAACTCTTCAAGGGTTTCGCTTTGAGGTAAAGATCCTATTTTTATCTAGTTTGTTTAATCTTACTCCGTTTATTTTCCGCACTGTTTCAGAAATCAATTAAGAAGATGGCTGGAGATAATACTTCTACGGTGAAATTCATGAACCCACATCCATTGAGGATTGATGTGGTGAAGTTCGACGGCAAAATAACTTTGGTATGTGGAGATGTATGATGATGGATGCATTGGCGGCATCAAATCTCGAAGACACTCTACGGTTGAAAAAAAAGCGTGATTCTACTACTGAAGAGGATTGGGACAAGATAAACCGAACGACGTGCGACTTGATAAGGTCTTATTTGATATAAGACATCAAGTATCATGTGGTGCATGAAACATTTGCAAGGCAGCTATGAGAGATCCTAGAGAAAAAGTATCTGACAAAAAGCATCGAATCGCGGTTGCAGTTAAAGAGGAGGCTTTATCGTTTTCAGATGAAGAGAGGATGCTCTATTGACGAACACATGAATAGGTACACAAAGCTTCTTACAGACCTAGTTAATGCGGATGTGAAGATTGATGAAGAGGATAAGACTATAATTCTCTTCCTGAAGAAGAATATGAGACCTTTACTCCTACATTGATCAATGAATGATAATCCCTTAACTACAATGAGGTGTTTGCTGCTCTTGTAAATTATGAAGTAAGGAGGCAAGACAGATTGTCTTCTTTTGGGAGCACAACACAGAGGCATTAGCGGTAAGAGGCAGAAGTTCCAATCAGAAGGGCAGAGATAATCTGGAAAGATCAAAGTCCAAATCAGGTTTCAGAGATCTAAAAAAGAACCAGTGCGCCTTATGCAAGGAGTTAGGGCACTAGAAGGTTGATTGTCCGAAGTCCAAAGGTAAGAAGGAGTTAAAAACCGAGGCAAATGTCGCACAGGTGGTTAGTACTCATGTCAGTACTTCACAGGCGGATGGATCAGACTCATCGGTATTCTCTTTCTCTTTTACTACTCCTACTGTTGGTTACTCAGATAATTCTGAGTGAATCTTAGATACAGGAGCTATCTATCATGTGTGACCGAATAGGGACTGGTTTTCTAGCTTTTAGATGCTAGATGGATGTTTCACTATCATGGGTGATGATCATCTGTGTAATGTGGAAGGGATAGGTACAGTCCGTTTCAAGATGCTTGATGGAATAGTACAAGAATTGAAGGAAGTGAGGTATGTACCTCAACTCAAAAGGAACCTTATTGGTGCTTTGAAAATGTTGGGTCTTGTGGTATCTATACGAGATGGTGTTCTCAAGATGACCAAGGCTCAATGGTGGCTGTGAAGGGCATTCGCTGGAACAATCTCTACTACTTGAAGGGTAGTACAATTACATGTCAGGTGAAGACTTCTATTTTTTCAGATGATATTTGCACACAGGTCTGGCAGATGAGGCTCGGACATGCAGGAGAAAAGTCTTTGCAAGCACTTGTAAAGAAGGATCATTGGAAGGTGCATCTACCTGCAACTTGAAATTGGGTGAACACGGCGTTCCGGACAAGAAGAAGGTGAAATTCAGCACCACTACTCACCACTCTGAAGGTCTTCTTGACTGTGTTCACGTAAGTATTTGGGGACCTGCTAAGACTGCATCGCTTGGAAGTCATAGGTGCCTTATCTCTTTTATTAATAATTTGTCTAGGCATTGTTAAATATAACCCATGAGACAAAGTTGTGAAGTCTTAGGTATGCGGATGAAGCGGAGGGATATGATTGAGAAGCAGACTGGTAGGGAGATCAAGGAGTTACATATCGGTAATGTTGAAAGATACAAGAACCAATTCCTATGATTTGGCCAGAACACTGGTATTGGTACTAACTTCACAGATGGATTACATGGGGTTGGCTAAGGAGATAAACTGTTTCTTACTCGAGAAAGTTCGGTGTTTGTTGTCTAATGCACAATTAGACAAATCGTTTTGAGCTGAGGTCTTTGTGTATGCTAGTCATCTCATAAATTGATTGTCATCGACTGCGATAGGAGGTAAAACTCCACTAGAAGTTTGGTCTGAAAAAGCTGCTCCAGATCATGATTTGCTGCAAGAATTTGGGAGTCCGACCTACTTTAGTGTCAAAGATGGCAAGGTGAATCTGCAAGCAAAGAAGTTTGTGTTTTTGAGTGTCAAAACATAGACCCTGCGCAGCGCCGTCAATGTCATCATCGAGCAGGGTTCATCCCCATAGTCAAGCGGTAACGGTCGTTGACCGCCTTTGGACTGCCAACAGCTCGACCCCATAAGTCTTCCTCTCTCGCAATCTTGCTTTCTTGCTCACTGCGGCCTCTCTCTCTCTCTCTCTCTCTCTCTCTCTCTCTCTTTGAGACAATTCACCGCGTCTCTCTCCAAGCTAATTTGAATCTACCATTAATTTGAATAATTTTGTCGATTATGACACTTAGATAATTTGAAGGAAATTTGCACATATTTTTTGATAATTCTCAAATTTGAATATGCATTAAAGTGATAAGTTCATAATTTGGAGGCAATTTGCATATAAATTTTGATAATTCTCCAATTCGAACATCCATTGTGATAATTCTCAAATTGCAATTTGTATATAAATTATGATAACTTCACAATTTGAAAATAAATTTTAATAATTAGAGAGGTTGAGAAGCCAATTTGAATATAAATTGTCATAAATATTAAGATTACTTGAGATTAATAATTGTGATAGATATAGTAGTTAGAATATGATCAGTGTATATTCATCAAAAATGTGATAGGTATGCCTTATTTATAAATAGAGATAAGAGTTATCCAACTTTCTGTAGTTGATTTAAACAATAGTGTTGGTATACATGACTAATAAATACTTATTTGAGTGTTGATTTGGACGCAAGTAAGGAACAATGTTTGTTTTTATTTCAATACATAGATCATTTTGTGGTACGTGTTCATATTTTAGTTAAGTTAGCTCCGTGATATTAATATTCTTACTATTTGCTATAGTTTAGTAGCTAGACTAATATGGTAAATTATTTGTTTGATTTGGAATCAGGTACAATGGCCAATTCCATTCTTTTAATGGCAAACTATCAATTGATCAGGATAAGGCAATTTTTCAAAAAAAAAAAAAACCCTTTTCCTAAAATAATTTTGAAAGTAGGCCTTTCTCAAAAATATTTTCAAAAAAAGACATCTGATACACCACATCGGCGCCACATCGGCGCCACGTCAGTGTTGACAACCAGCGTGGCGCGGATGCTGGTGGGGGGCGACTTTTGGTTCAACCGTGTTGCCAACGCCCGACCAAATCTATTTTTTTATTGGGCTATATTCGCTCGGTCGGGGTTGCCAATTCTAGTCTACTATATATATATTTTTTTTGAGTTTTGGTCTTGGCTGGGTTTTCCAACCTAGGCCAAGGCAAAGTTTGATTTTTTTTTTTTTTTTATAATTAAATGATGAGCTGCTTACAAGCCTACTTGTTTTTTTTCCCCCTTTGTCGGGGTTGCCAACCCCGGTCAAACCGTTGATCATGTGATTCACTTGACCTCATGCATGCATGAGGTGAAGTGAACCTCATGTGAAAGTTCACTTGATTCACTCGACCTCATGCATGAATGAGGTCAAGTAACTTTATTTACCTGAAAATTGGAGGGAAGGTTGTTGTTATTTAAACATTTAAAAAAATTGAAAAATACTTTGTCCGGCGTTTGGTAACACCGGTCGAGCCAAAAAAAATTAAAAAGTATATTCGTAGGACCGGGCTTGACAACACTGGTCGAGCGAATACAACCAAAAAAAAAAAAAAATTATTTGGCCTGGGTTGGAATTGAACGAAAAATCACCCCACACAAGCGCCAGCGCCACGCTGATGGGCTGAACTGATGTGGCGCTGACGTGGTGTGTAAGAGGTCTATTCTTGAAAAAAATTTGAGGTAGGTCTACTTTTGGCATTATTTTAAGAAAAAGGGTTTTATTGAAAAATTACATTTGTTACCAAATTGGGAATCAGTGTCGGAGCTTGTACAGATAAATCCTAATCGGACCCGTTTACACCGTGACACTAAGATCCAGCCAGTAGTAGTCCTCCTACTCCGATCCTCATTAGAACTGCAACCCTTAACCCACATTGGTCTCAGACTTGAACCCCAAAAACCCTAATAAATACAAGCCATCTCTCCTCCCTCTGTTTAAAACCAAACACAGCCTAAAAGGAAAGAAAAGAAAATAGAAGAGCAGAGAAGGAACTATGAAGATGAACACCACAGTACGAGAGGTTTGGTCCCATAACATGCTTGAGGAAGTGGACGCCATAGCCCAAGTTCGCAGGTCCCTGCCCTATGTCTTCCTCGACACCGAGTTCCCAGGATTCATTCACTCGGTCCACCGCGGCGCCTCCGAAGAAGAAATCTACGGCGCAGTCAAGTTGAATGTGGACAGCCTTAAGTTAGTTCAGCTGGGAATCACGCTTTCTGACATTGACGGGAGGAGCTTACGCTCGTGGCAGTTCAATTTGAGTGATTTCGATCCCTACGAAGACGAGTGCTCCAAAACATCGGTGGAGTTCTTGAAGAGGAGCGGCGTGGATTTCGACAAAAACCACAGAGATGGTGTGAGCGCAGCCCGTCTCTCGCCACTGCTGTCTCAGAGTTTGATACAATGTCATCCAGGGACGTCGACAAAGTGGGTGACATTTCATGGTCTGTACGATGTGGCCTACATTGTCAAGCTCCTGTGCCGGGGGCCGCTGCCGAGCACTTTGGATGCTTTTCTTGGGCTGGTCTGGGAACTACTGGGGCCGGTGTACGATTTGAAGCATATGGCCAGCACCTGCAGCGGCAGCGACGGGTGCTTCACTGATGTGGGGCTGGTGAGGCTGTCCCGGATGCTTGGGATCGATTGGGATGGGAGTTCACATCAGGGCGGTCACGACAGCCTTCTGACGGCGATGGTATTCTGGGAGATGAAGAGGAGATTTCCCGGTTTCAATGACGACGGGGACACGAATGCAGGATTGCTATACAGCGTAGAGCAGCACGCGCTGAATGCGAAGATGGAGAACTATGCTATGGTTCTGCCCTATGATGTTGATGATGATGATGAGGATGAGGATGAGGATCATGAGATGCTCTATGATGATGATGATGATGATGAGGATGAAGATCAGGATAGTGATCCAGATTGCTACTATAGTTATTATCCTGTTTCTGTTCCCGTTCCTGTAAGAGGATATCATCCCTCTGTTTCTGAATGTGGATACTGGTTTGTTCCAGCTCCACTACCATTCTATGTTCAAGTACTGTACTAATTGTCTGGTCTCTCAAAATTACAAATTTCAATACAAAATTTGTTTTGCTTTAATCTTCATCACTCCATCACTTGCTACCCTGTGTCCGAAATGTGCGTTTGTTTTGTGTTACCTAATTGTCAGCTAGTTACAGAACCTGGACTTTCCAATCATGACCCATTAGCAAGAGAGCATGAACAATCAGATTTACATTGTAACATACAAAGCTGTATGTAAGCTTGAGATGTTTTTGTCTACACTACACTGTACACTACACCCAGTAAGATAACATATAATGAAAAAACTTGCAGGTTTATATATCGATCACGATGAGCATAATTGCACCTATGCAACCAAGTATAGCAAGTACAGAAAACCAAACAACAATAGCAAGGTTAAGGAATCTAACCAAAAGCGACCCAACCTCTTGGGCAATCTCCCAGGCTTCAGAATGCCCAATGCGGGGAACACAAAATCCAATGGAGTTAAACCAACAGCTCCGTACACGAGAACACAAAGTTCCCAAAGAGAAAGGCATAGCTGTCACGATTGGAGTCATAAGAATCATGTATATCGAGGTAAAAGCAAGTCTCAATACAAAGTTTCTGAGATGTGTACTGTAGTTTTTACCTTTTGGCAGTATTTTCTCTTGGAGGTATTCATAAGTTGGTCTACAGTAAATCTGATCAGAAGAAAGTATTGGAATGAACTGATATCAATCTGTCTTGAAAGAAAAGTAAACCTACAGTCACTAACATCACATAAACCACTAGATAACCACTATTAGATGTTTCCTATGTGATATACTTGCAGCTATGTGGAAACTTGTAGAGGATGACTATAGACTTGTACCTGAAAGAATCCTGATATCTGAATCACAGCAAATATGTTTGCCATTACGATAGTCCATTCGGGAATAGTGAGGGAAGACAAGATGTAGGGCTGAACTCGAGATCCGAAGGCCCAGTAACCTGTACATCTAAAGAACATTTTTTGCCATCTAAAGAACATTGAGCAGTCAAAAAGAATATAATAATTCAACAGAGGATATGAACTTTAACAAAGCAGGGATGGGGCAAAAAAAAAGAAAAAAAGATTCATATAGCTGACCCCAAAGGTTTGTGATAAAGGATTTGTTGTTGTTTTTGCTGTCCTCGTCATGACGAAACAGCTAACATTTTTTCTTTTGCAATGGAAATTTATTGTTAATGGCACCAAGTGAAGTATCACAAATGCTACCAGATAGCCGCTTTGTTCCCGACCTTATCTGTCATTCATATATGACAAGGTCAGAAATAGAAGATGCTATTAGCAATGTTTATTGTTTTCCACATAACAATAAGGTATCAGAAAATGATTACCTTTACCTAAATGGTAAGTAGTAGAAATTTAAACCTGATCTTTTTTTTTTCAACTGAAGTTCTGATTGAATTTAGTGTAGATTGAAGATAATTCATAAATGTGTTATAACTTTTATCAATCACACACACACACACACACACACACACACACACACGTTCTACAGTATGAAGTGCACTATCGTATGGAGCATGGACACGGGACACGGTAATTCTTTAAAAGTAAGACACCCGCATGACACTATAATATATAAAATAATAAGAAAGTGCACATGTTCATACATCATTTCCATCAAAAGGGAAAAGAAATTCCCTCAAAAAATATATACATACATCATAGACATTTTCGTGTATCCCAAGTCCAAACATCTAATAATATATACAATAACATGTGATGATTATATATATATGTTAAAATTTTACTCTATGTACATTTTTATGACTTCGCAAGAGGAATAGACTTGACTCTTCAACTTTAACTCAATATATCTCATTTCTTGTATCGAAACATATTTACAATTTTTTTTAACTTTTATACAAATCAAGATTTTCACGGCATCTTTTCACTATGATCTTTGATAACATAAAGGAGATAAATATCTCTAAAGGAGATAAATATCTCAAAATTTAGAGCATAGAAATGTCTGAGAAATGTATCCATTTGTCAAAGAAGTGTGTGACAAGCGTCTTAAATTTAAAAATATAAATATGTAACTGAGGATATGTTTGGAAAGTGTCTTGGGTGTCCAAGAATTGTAATTGTTTAAAACGGGTGTCGGCGTGTCCAACACGGGTGTGGCTTTATGGTAGAGGTGTCCATGATACATGGTGAAATCACCTAGAGGGGGGGTGAACAGGTGACTAGCTAATCTAATGGTGAATTAATGCGGAATTAAAACTATTAATGCAAACTAAAAATTCTTAAGCTAAACACACAGGGTATAACCTGAGAGTGTAGCCGAATTCCCCGTGAAAGGCTCTAGACTAACTCCTCAAGATTCTTCTAGATAAGAGTTGAGGTGCTGCTTTGACTCTCTTGGTTAAATACAAGTGTGAGCAAACAATCCCCAAGCATATAACAATTAGGCACAAGATATATCAAGCATATAAAGATAAAGACAATATAAGCATGCAAGATATAAAGACAAGTGAGAGATAGAGAGAGAGCAATCGCAAACACGGGAGATTCGTGAGGTTCGAGCACCCTTGCTCTACGTCCCCGCCTTCAACACTATGAAGAATTTTCACTATAAACCGATCCCACTAGATCACTCGGTGCCGCAACACCTACAAGTGAGTTCACACTAGAACTCATTTGGACTCACTAGTCCCCTCACTTGTTCCCACAAGAACAAACACACGCAAGCACGCAAGCTTGCCGAGGCCGCACCTCTACACCGAGTTCTCACTAGAACTCAAACAATGCGAACCCACAAAGTCCGCCTCCTCAAATACAAAGTAGAACTCTTGGTGATCTAAACACTTTGATCACCTAAAAACAATCTCACAACAACTCTCCTATAGGAATGATATAGCAATGAAAAGTTCAAGTATGTGTGAGAAAACTAGGATTGATTTGGTGGTGAAAAACTCAAGAAATCACTTTTGAAAACTCTTGATAAACTCTCTTTTTGATTTGGAAATATTGGCTCTAAAACATGTGGATAAAACCATTGATATGAGTAGGAAAAACTAGCCCAAAAACTCTCTTAAAATCTTGTGTAAAACAGTCCAAGGGAGCCCCTTTTTTATAGGCTCCAAAAATCTGCCCGTTGGAAGCAAACTCAGCAGCTCTGACTGCTGACGGTAGACCGCCCGGTCGACCGCCAACGGTCGAATTTTCGACTGTTAGGAAGGTCGGTCAAACGCCAACTAGGCAATGGCCTAGCGGTCGACCGCCCGGTCAACCGGGCCATTTCCAAAGAGCAGAAGCTCCCTGGCGGTCGACCGTGCGGTCGACCGGCCCAACCTGTGCACGTTTTGTGCACGTCAGTCGACCGCCCGGTCGACCGACCTCTGTCTCGATCGACCGTGCGGTCGATCGGCATAAGGCCAGAAAACAGTTTTAGAGATTTAAAAACTTGGTCTTTTTACTACAATAAAATCCCATAAATTCTCTAAAAATCTACAAAAATAAGTTCAATAATATGCTTTGATATACAAACATGTTTGAGTAAAATCAAAACATATTACAAACATTTTGAACTATTTTTGTGACTTAGAAATTTTGGCTTAAAACAAAATCTGTATTTTTTCAAATTGATTTTTTCAAAACTTCTCCAAATACAAAAACAAGATATATTAAACACTTATAAAGAATAGTGTGTATAGATATGATGCACTACACATATATGATGAAATATCTATATTTTTGACATTAAGCTCTAAAATAGTTTTGGTAAAAATATGTAAATATGAAACTTCAAAACTCAAAACGGTATTTTTCCAAAATGAAAACTCTTTTACAAAAACTCATCTAAATCTTGTGTGTGAGTGTATATGATACTTGAGCAATTCACCAACTAATCTATCTTTTATATTTTATCTAAAAACAAAATCTTAATAAAAAACAAACCTAGACACAAGTCTTCTCTTGAAGGTCTTCACTTGAAAATCTTCTTCTCCTTCTTGACTTGGTCCAAACCATGATCCAAAGAGTTAGACTCCTCTTGAATACTTGATGTGGTCTTGATGCACAAGCTCTTAAATCAATACACGCTAGCTCCAAAACTTGACTTTAAATCCTTTGTTGAAGCTAAACACCTACTAAGATCTTATCACAAATCTGAAACTAATTAAGCACAATATCATTAGTACTATAACTACATGAGTTAATCATCATTAAAACTAGAGTGATGGGCCTTTGGGCCAATAATCTCCCCCTTTTTGATAATGACAGAACTCATGGAGTTATATATGCATGGATTAAAGTCAACCTTCATAGAAGCTCCCCCTTAACTCATGCATAATAATAAACAAATAGATATGGCAATAAAGTGCATAAACTAAACAAATATATGTGCATAAATAAGGTGAGAGAAAACACATAAATCAAAAGTTCTTTTCTCAAAAACTTCTCCCCCTTTTTGTATAAACTTTCAAATTCATTTTCCCATTATTTTGTAAAACATATACAAATATGCATATATAAACTCAAATATGCATATATAAACTCAAAATCTTTCTCCCCCTTTTTGTCAATCATCAATAAAGGGGTAAAATAAAACAAATCAATCATAAGGATATATATGCGATATACATTCATGAAGAGGAAGACGTTAATTTAGCTTCCATGCATACATGCATTACATGAAGAAGGGATGACAAACCCTAACTCACATAAAGTGTAATACACAATGCATAAGTGGAGATGTGAAGCTCTTCCTACACACGTGTATCACATAAAGAAGAGATGTCAACCTCCTCAATATAAGATACACTCAACATGAGTCTATATATAGAAGAGATGTTAAGCTCCCTTTGCATATAGGCAAGACATATCAAAATATTTTTAACACAAATTTTGATAATTACTCAAAGTAATAGAACAAATTTTGAGATATCATTTGCACATAAACAAAATTTTAAGATACTAATTGTAAATAAACAATACAAATCTTGAATTTTCTTAAATCAACAAATCAATTTAAGATATCACAAGATTTTAATACCATATGAAAATAGAAAATTTGTGACACCAATTGAAATTGAAACATTTGTACATTTTGATACCAATGAAAGAAAACATTTTTTATTTTGATATCAATTGAAATATATAGTAAATTTTGATACCAAATAGGTAAAACATATTGATACCAATTGAAATTTAAACCTAATTGGAAATTAAAACATATTGATACCAATTGAAGTATATTGTAAATATTGATACCAATAAAAATACCAATTGAAAATAATGCATAAGCTTATAAAAGAATCAATTGAGATACCAATTGAAATCAAGATTTAATTCAAGCTTAGCATAAACAAATTTTGTGCTTTAATCATGTAAATATTTTGTAAATCAAGCACAATCAAATCATTTATATGTATGAAAAGAAAATACTAATAGAAATTGATATTATTTGAAATTTAAAGCATACATATATAGAAACAAATTATGAGTATATAAAAAAATATCAATTGTAATACCAATTAAAAATATGATGAGAAGCAAGTGTATAACTTATCAAAATCCACCCTTTTCATGCACATGATAAAAGATATGTAATTTGAACATATAAGGCATGGTCGTCCATCCATCCGCCCTTATAGGTAGGGATTTTCAAAAACAAGAGTTTGAAATATTTGTATTGTGAAAACACTACCAAATAAAGAATAAATAACTAGTTAAAATAATTTTTGAAAAACTAGTTAAAAATCCTTCACACATGAAAGCAAATCATATATATCTCATGAAGCATATCAAATACACAAGAGTTCGACACTCAAAATCTATAAAGCTCAAAAGTGTTCATGAAACAAAGTCATGAATAAACAAAGAAATAATGTGAGTGTACAATCATCATGTGAATAGTATATTCATGAAAATAGTCAATAAGGCTCAAAACAAACATGAATATCTTTTTATCAAACAAATATGAAAAATCATAAAAATTTATTTAAAAACAAACTTCAAGGTATATGTATGATTTATCAAAACTAACAATATGCATACATATCCCAAACATAAAAAGAGTCTATAATAATATTTACATGAAGGCAAGAGACTCAAGGGTATACATATATTTATTAGTTTTGAACAAAAATTACATATACATGAAGCAAAACAAAAATAGGCAAAACAAGTATAAATGAGGGAATCATCAAAACTAGGCTATATATGTGCATGAAATGAGTACAAATGAGCAATGAAGTGCAAACATATATGAATCAAATATTGCTCACTACTTGTACAAGTATATACACAAGTTTTGACGAAAACTACATCTAAACAAGTATTTACCACATGAAGCACAAAATATGATTATTTTAACAAACACTAAAACATGCTAAAAATCATCAAGCATGTAAACTAAATTGAGTTTAGAGATAGTTACCAAATCTAATGAACTACACTCTAAGTCTCCAAAACATGGTGGTCCATCCACCAACCTTCCTTGATAGCGGTGCATCAATTGTAATGTCCATTGAGCTCATGCATCCACCACCAAGGCACCAAACCTCTCACGTCATGTGAGAGCCCACACCTACATCAAACACAAGAGGTGAGAATTTTGGTACCCATTTTCTTTTGGATCCACGGGAGTTAGCTTTATTCGGAACCCAAGCATTTTTATTAGCAAAATTAATAGAATTTACTCTATCATAACAAAATTTTGCTAAATGGCCTTTGCGGCCGCAATGTGTACATTTGTACACTTTAGTATGCACATGTGAATGAGTGTGATCATGACGTGCAAAATGTGCATATGTATGTTGTGGGTGATGTGCATGAACATGTGAAACTTATTTCTTTTGAAACAAGGTTCCAATCTATTATGATTAAATGCACAATTACTCAAAGTTGAGCTCAAGCAATCTATTCTATTTTTCAAAAATTTAATCTCATTTTTATCAATAGTAGTAGCATGAAAAGCATGATCAACAATCTTGTTCTTTTTAGAAACATTTTCTTTTTCTTTTGAAACAACTTTTCTTTTTAAAGAGTTGTTTTCTTGTAAAGCAATTCTTTTTTTTTTTCCACCAAAATAATCTTATTTTTCAAAGAGGTATTTCCTTCATAAAGATCATTCAATTTAGAAGTCAAGGAAATATTCTCATTTTTCAAGAAATCATTTTCTTTTGAAATACATGCAAGTTTATTTTGAAATGAATCTTTTTCTACCAAAATATAATCATATTTATTTTTCAATTTCTTATTTTCCTTTTTAAGCATGTCATATTTTTCAAGGAGTTGTTGACAAGAAGATGCAAGTTCATTATAAAGCATATCAACATCCTCTTCTAACTCGGATTGGGAATTTACCTCAAGGGGGTTATCCCCTTGAACCATGTAGCAAACGTTAGAAGCCTCACTTCCAACATCCGAGTCGCTCCCCGCATAATATTACTTTTATTCGCCAAGGGAGACTATAGTATTCCAAACTACAAAAGCCGAATCAAAATTAGCAATCTTAGATAAATATTCATCATTTAGGATACTCTTCAAAGCATAGATGGCTTTTGCATTAGCCTCTAGATGTTTGTCATTTAAACAATAAGAATCTCTAATAGTGACAAAATAAATATGAATGCCTAGGGCTTTGAGGTACATAGACATCTTAACTTTTCAAGTTTGGATGTTAAGAATATTAAAAGTGGGAGGTGACATGAAATCCATGTGTGTATAAATACTGTGATGAAATTCATGTGTGTATTAATATTGTGATTAGGTATAAATGAGGATCTTTAACTCAAGGTGGTTAGACCCAAATCAAGAGTACGAGGCTCTGATACCAATTGAAATCACCTAGAGGGGGTGAATAGGTGACTAGCAAATCTAATGGTGAATTAATGCGGAATTAAAACTATTAATGCAAACTAAAAATTCTTAAGCTAAACACACAAGGTATAACCTAAGAGTGTAGCCGAATTTCCCGTGAAGGGTTCTGGACTAACTCCTCAATATTCCTCTAGATAAGAGTTGAGGTGCCGCTTTGGCTCTCTTGGTTGAATACAAGTGTGAGTAAACAATCCCAAAGCATATAAGAATTAGGCACAAGATATATCAAGCATATAAAGATAAAGGCAATATAAGCGTGCAAGATATAAAGACAAGTGAGAGATAAATAGAGAGCAATCGCAAACATGGGAGATTCGTTTCGATGTTCGAGCACACTTACTCTACGTCTCCGCCTTCAACACTATAAAGGATTTTCACTATAAACCGATCCCACCGGATCACTCGGTGCCGCAACACCTACAAGTGAGTTTACACTAGAAATCCTTTGGACTCACTAGTCCCCTCACTTGTTCTCACAAGAACAAACACACGCAAGCACGCAAGCTTGCTGAGGCCGCACCTCTACACCGAGTTCTCACTGGAACCCAAAACAATGCGAACCTGCAAATCCGCCTCCTCAAATACAAAGTAGAACTCTTGGTGATCTAAACACTTTGATCACCTAAAAACAATCTCACAACTCTCCAATAAGAATAATATAGCAATGGAAAGCTCAAGTATGTGTGAGAAAAATAGGATTGATTTGGTGGTGAAAAACTCAAGAAATTACTTTTGAAAACTCTTGATAAACTTTCCTTTTGATTTGAAAATATTGGCTCTAAAACATGTGGATAAAACCACTGATATGAATAGGAAAAACTAGCCCAAAAACTCTCTTGAAATCTTGTGTAAAACAGTCCAAGGGAGCCCCTTTTTATAGGCTCCAAAAATCTGCACGTTGGAAGCCAACTCAGCAGCTCTGGCTGCTGAAGGTCGACCGCCCGGTCGACCGCCAACGGTCGGATTTTCGACCGTTGGGAAGGTCGGTCAACCGGCCGGTCGACCTCCAACTAGGCAATGGCCTAGCGGTCGACCGCCCAGTCGACCGGGCCATTTCCAGAGAGCAGAAACTCTCTGGCGGTCGACCATGCGGTCGACTGGCCCAACCTGTGCACGTTTTGTGCACGTTAGTCGATCGCCCGGTCGACCGACCTCTGTCTCGGTCGACCGTGCGGTCGACCGACAGAAGGCCAGAAAACAGTTTTAGGGATTTAAAAATTTGATCTTTTTACTACAATAAAATCTCATAAATTCTCTAAATATCTACAAAAATAAGTTCAGTAATATACTTTGATATACAAACATGTTTGAGTAAAATCAAAACATGTTACAAACATTTTGAACAATTTTTGTGACTTAGAAATTTTGGCTTAAAACAAAATCTATATTTTTTCAAATTGATTTTTTCAAAACTTCTCCAAATATAAAAACAAGATATATTAAACACTTGTAAAGCATAGTGTGTATGAATATGATCCACTACACATATATGATGAAATATCTATGTTTTTGACATTAAGCTCTAAAATAGTTTTGGTTAAAATATATATAAATATGAAACTCCAAAATCAAAACGGTATTTTTCAAAATGAAAACTCTTTTATAAAAACTCATCTAAATCTTGTGTGTGAGTGTATATGATACTTGAGCAATCCACCAACTAATCTATCCTTTATATTTTATCTAAAAATAAAATCTTAACAAAAAACAAACCTAAACACAAGTCTTCTCTTGAAGGTCTTCACTTGAAAATCTTCTTCTCCTTCTTAACTTGGTCCAAACCATGATCAAAAGAGCTAGACTCCTTGAATACTTGATGTGGTCTTGATGCACAAGCTCTTGAATCAACACGTGCTAGCTCCAAAACTTGAATTTAAATTCTTTGTTGAAGCTAAACACCTACTAAGATCTTGATCACAAATCTGAAACTAATTAAGCACAAGATCATTAGTACTATAACTACATGAGTTAATC
The DNA here is from genome assembly GCA_038442645.1 of Agave tequilana. NCBI lineage: Eukaryota > Viridiplantae > Streptophyta > Magnoliopsida > Asparagales > Asparagaceae > Agave > Agave tequilana. The sequence continues at coordinate 152,052 of JAVJIF010033555.1, read as the reverse complement.
ATCATTAAAACTAGAGTGATGGGCCTTTGGGCCAACACATAGATCCTATCATATAATCACAATTCTTGTGCAAAATTTTTGATAGATTTCATCCCAAACTACTCATAGTGTCACATGATAATGAACAAAATCTACAAGGGCCAAATCATTAAATACAAACCTTAATGAAAGATATTAATGAACTAGTCAAAAAGCAGAGGCACCTGAATTTCTGGGAGCATTGCATCACTGAAGGAAAAAAAGCAATCGCTCCTAGTGCATTACAAGCTCAGAATATCTTCATGGAAGAGCTTCCGTGCAACCTATAGTCAATCAAAGTCCTGTCAATCTTCTCTCCTACAATAAAGGAATGAACAGTATCTAGCATGACATAAACAACTTCAAGAGTGAAAAAAGAAACTTCGGGTTTAGGTATTAGTTATTTTGCCTGTGATGGTCATCACACGTTCAAGGTAGGGAGCCAAAGAAACTTCCCCCCTATTGGGTAGGAATGGGGGCTGAGTTCATGTGCATGTGTGTGCACGTGTATGTAGTGCTTGCATGTGATGCAAAAAGGAAAAAAGAAAGAAAGAAAGAAAGAAAAAAGAAACAATCTTGAAAAGCGTCAGCAGAGTGTGCACGTGCATGTGCATAGCGCATGTAGGGGAAGTGTCCACCATATACAAACTGTGATGACACATGAGTCAAATCTATTTTCAGTTATATCCTTTCATATTTCACCTGCATGCCATATACTATTGTGACGGCACATGAATCACACTTGGACATACTATCTTTGGCGAACATGCCAAAGGAAAATGTGTCAGGTTTGTTTTATTCTCAAAAGCAAGAATTATTACTTTTTCATTAGTAAATTGCAAACTTGCAAACTCGGTGACATTCAAGGAGATAATTTATTTATAGATAAAATTTAATCTCAACATATTGCTTTATTTTCAATTAATAAGGGAGAGAGTAACATGTTGAAGATTACTGTGTGTGTGACGTTGTTGATGTGGTGGTGGTGGTGGTGGGTAAGTGTTTCTTTTGTTCTTTTTTTCTTTATTTTTCACTTGGGGTTGGGTTCGGGGTTTAGGCCCCTCAAAGAAATATGCAAAATATATGAATGAATTCTTTGTATGGATTGCATTCATGAGTCTCTCCTCTCCATTCAGCTTTGTTAAGACCATAAGGGCCAAACGCGATTGATAAATAAAAAATCATCAAAAAATTTCCTTTATCTCATCAACCCATGTCTATTGTGGTCTAACCTTGGTCCTAGCCACTCCTTCAACTGCCTTTCTATTGCTCCTAAATGGAGCACACATGAATTTCCATTGCACATGCCCAAACCATCTCAAGAAATATTCCCTCATATTTTCCTCAATTTATATACCTTTTATTACTTAATCATAGTTTCTAATGTATTACATAAACTATAGGATTCAAATCTTTACATTTGCTCTTCCACAACATCAAGAACCAACAGCTGTATTAAACTTATAACACATTCAAACGTAGATGATAATTTATATTTAACGAAGGGAAAGGATTATCAAATTCTGGATAGGCCTAAACAAACTTGGATTAAAGTGATTAAGAATGATATGATAGGTGTTAATTTAACTGAGGAGATGGCTTCAACAAAGCTGAATGGAGAAAAAAATTTATGCATCTGAGCCCAAAGACTTGGGATAAATCTAAATTTTATTTAATTGTCTTTTTCTGTTGTCCTTAGTGTTTTTTTTTTCTTTTCTTTTCTTTTGGTTGCTAATCAAGCATAATGCAGCTTTATTATATAAAATGACTTCAAAAATATCAGTGGCACATAATACCATCATTTCACATGGAAAATCTGAAAGCCAAACATGGTATCCTCCTTTCATTGCTCTCTTCACCTGACTGGTTTCCCTCCCTGTAAATACGAGACGCCCGCTATCCGCGCCCTGTTCCCAACATCGCTCAACCTAAAGATTGGTTGACAACAGATGGTGTTAGAAAGGGTGCCATGTAACATCACATTGACAATAACGTGGCTTCCAATATTTTATATTGTATTTAGTTCTTAATGTTTGTTTAGATGATTAAACGAAAGTGAAAGGACCTTTTATATAGTTTGTGATTAGGACAAACTAAATTCACATAACAACAAGCAGAATGTGCAGAAGGATCGAGGGTGTGCTTTTAATGGAAGTTATAGATACCAAGCCTTCAGGTAAGTTGGTCTATGCTGTCTTAACTTCTTTTATGTCCTACGTAGGTATCTTCTATTGATGAAGGATGTATCTCATGAGATGTTAAGCCAAAGTAGTTGTGGTTTAGCTGGTAACTTGAAGAAGCCATACAAGGACGAGAGTTATTTGGATAATACTGGAGAAGTAGGCCCTAACACTGGCCTATTATGGACCGACTGCAGTCTTGGAACCACATTGACCCAAAAGGATTAAACCCCATTTGAGTACGAGTCCAAACTTTTTTCTTTTTTGAGGTTTTGAATACAAACTTATTTGACCACTTATTCATCCAGTATTTAACTTGTTGTGGGACTAAACCCACTCCCGAATTCCTTGCCATACCACCACTTTTTGACCACTTGGAAAGATGTGAAGACATGCCAAACCAAACAAACAAGGATATGGGGCCGGCTATTTCTGAAAGTTACTAGTAGTGGAAGCTATTATAGCAATGTGTATTGAGTCCTAGTTTCATTCTAAATATCACAGCTAACAGTCTCCATTATAGTTTAACTGACCCATGAGTATTAAAAAGTACTTAAGAGTGGTTAGTTGCCAACTTATCTGATTAGTCATATCAGGAATCAGGAGTGATACGAGGACAAGTAATATTCAGTGAAAAATCTTGGAAGACTTAAGATTGGATCGAATTTCACATCGACGAAATCACTTTAACTTTATTTCTGATGGTGCTGCAAGTTCACTCCGTTATAGGTTTGTATTTTAGTTTTGATTGTACTAAACAATGTGATTGGACTTACAATGATCACAGATCAAAGGATGTGGAGTTGCCAGAAAACATAATTTCATAACTGGTAGTTGTCATTCGATGTGAAATTGAAAACAAAAATGTCATAGTATATGCATATATATTGGAAATGCATTTAAAGAACTATAAATGGACAGGTCAGACAACCACCATACAATATATTGATGTCCAAATAGGCTTCATCCATGCTTCTTGCATTCCCTTTAGGCTACGTACACCTATATTACATGAGGAGAAAATGTGAATCAGTTGTCTCTGAATGAAATGATAAAATAAGTAATTTCAGGAGAAAGTCAGGAAACACATAAAATTTCTGCTTTTACGCGTCCTTATACCCTTGATGAAATCATCATCTGGTCAATATACACTCGATGAAATCATCAAATCTCCAAAAGAAAAAAAGAAAGGAACAAAGAAACAATAAGAGGGGGGGGGGGGGGGGGGGGGGGGTTGATGCCAAGGTCTATTCTAGAAACTAAACTAATTGAATTCTAGAGCACAAAGTACTGAGTATCAATTTTAAGAAGATCAACACACACACACAGAGGTCATTTAATATATAAAACAAGAATCAAATTACCGTTATAGATGGTAACACCGATAGTTGTCCTAGCAAATCCGATAGCATTGAATGTGCACAGTGAGTTCACCCATGTTAATGAGTGGATACCTGGAAGTTGCGACAGAAGCAGCTCAAAGGCTCCGAAGAAAACAATAAACTTCGGTACTGTTACGGTGCCGTCCCTATGGTAGTGCTTGTAAACAGCCTGTGGCAACCAGAAAATTAGAGTAAACCTGTTTTTCATTGTGAATGCAGAGGGAAGCGCTAAATGTTAATAAATAGATTTACCAAAGGCTGCTTCCAGCAGCAATTTGAATGGCGATGTTATTGCCAAGAGAAGCTATCTGCTGAAAGATTGTTATAAAATAATAACTCCTGGAACCTACACCATCAAATAAATTGGTATCTGTAGTGATCAAAATTTGACCTGCACTAAGATGATGACACGTGTCCAAACTGCCGAGGAGTTTTCCAAGACAGCCACAACTCTCAGAGTCCATCTCGAAGCCTCCTCCATATCTGGCCTTCTCGGAGTTACCCTCCATTCCGAAGACATTTTCAAACCTGGAATCGCATTCCACTACTCTGAAGTCTTTACCACTCCGAAATCCTCTCCTCCTCTGATTTTTCTCCACTCTGAGACCCTCCTTGTTCTGAAAGTTTCAACTCCGAATCTAAAGATCCAACAATAGATCATTCTTGATCTACGCTGACAGTAATGCAACTCCATTCTTCCCCACAACTCATAGTGTGTAATGTTCTTATCAGTGCGGGCAGTCATGGACAGTGGTAGATCTCCCGGCATGCAATTCCAACTAACCAACACTCGTAATCATGATCGTTACAACAAATCCAGCACGTGCAAATCATGATGTTATAATAATCCATCAATTCCACTTCCATGCCAACATCCATGTCACTTATATACTCTTTCTTCTCCAAGGTTCCCTAACTCCAAGAGCATACACACCACCACGCTAGCAGTTTCCTTGCGCTAGTCCACCCTGCTACACTAGAAGTTTTTTGTTTTTTGCTAGTTCATCCCACTACACTAGCAATTCTCTCGTGTTAGTCCACCTTTTCACCACACCAGCAGTAACTTTGTGTCGGTTCTCCTTTTCTTTTCACCTATTGATTCTCACGCCTGAGGATCTTAGGTTGGCACTATACCGATGCTCTTAATTTGAAAGGTGTCTCTTTTCTATGTGCTCTGGCAAGTCTGATCAGGAGCGTCAATTCGCTTGTGGCGGAGATTCATCTACTGCGAGCTGGTGAGATTTTTTTCCTACAAATTGGTGCCTTCATTAAGATCTTGAGTCTACACTTGAGGTCTTCCTTCCAACCAAACCTTCCTCAAAAAGGCTCTCTTATAGAGTCGATGGCCACCAAGAAGCAGACAATCATCCACTATGATACTCCTTCCAAAGGTGAGATCAATACCAACACTGAGGGCACGGTCCCCACACACCGCCAATCGTGAGTGCGCCATAGATGACACTGGATCCTCGTTTCAAAGGTTAACCACCAGCGCCCAATTGCTCTTATTCGAAGGCCATATCCTTCAGATGCTCGCTGACATAAAAAAGCAAATGAAGGAGCAGCAAGCCCGGTCAGATCCCGATCGGAAGCAGCGGTTCTCGACCGCGAGAACATTGCTCGTAAATAGGAGGCGTTGAGGCAACTCAATGACCAACTCCAGACTTAAATCGTCATGCTCCAAGGCACTTAGGTGCAAACACAATCGGAGGACGAACCCAGAAGGCGGGAGACGCAGGGTGATGGGCTCATCACTCTGAGGCGGCCCAGACCAACATCTCTCCAGTATGAAGACAGATCTGATAACGAAGCAGACTCACCTTATTATTAAACAAGAGTTCAACATGACCAAATTCGGAGAAAGATCGAAGAACTCTCCGACATCAAAACCCTCGACGAGCTGGTCCAGAGGTGGACATGGAAGGCAAAGTTGCGGATCCGCAACGGACTGACACTAGCAGTTCCAAAGTCTCCGACTCTCCTCTCCCTAAAGAAATTCTGGGGTGCGAGTTCCCAAAGCTCTCAACTCTGACCTTTGACTACTACTCAGGAGCGAGCGACCCGCTAACACATCACACTTTCGGGATAAGATAATAGTTCACTCCCGCAATGACGCCCTGATCGGGGTAAAATTAGCACTTGAAAACGTGTATTTTGAAATCAGTGTAAAAGTGTGTGTGCTTTGGCTTCCTCAATACTTCCTTATAGCATATAGGCTATACGGGTCGAATCCACAAGGACGAGAAGCAATGAAAGTATTAACAGTTATTGTTCATGTTGTATGTTAACAAGTTCTTTTTTGTTAAAGAATGAGAAAAAGAATAAGAAAAGAAAGACAAAAGTGATAGGTGAGAAGACGATGAAACGACGATGTGAAAAACAATAAAAAAATAATTTTGCTAAAGAAAAAAACAAAGAATAGAAGCTAACTAAAACATGAGAAAATGACAAATGAAGATGATAACATGGTAGTGGAGTGACTTAGAAAATGTAAAAGAGATGAAACTTGAGGTGAACAAAAAAGATGATAAAAACACTAATAATAAAATGATAAACGAATTTGAAAATGGTTTTAAAGCAAAGTAAAAGAAAGAGGAAACGATGAAAGAAAACTCATGGCTACTAACTACTAATTGCTCTACTAACATGCTAACTTCTTAGTGACAGTTGCCACACATGGGTCATTGGCCACCACTAGTCCTTGACATCAAGAGCGTTACAAGGCATGATTCATGAGATCATTTTTCATATCCACACTCAACCAGCAAATTCAAGCTGCCATTAATCCATCAAAACTACAATAGAGCAAGTATGAAATAAAGTGAACATTGCATGTTAGCTTGTTAGTGAGTTAAATGTTAGAATGTTAGAAAGTTAGAATCTATCATTATGAACCATCAAAATAGCTCTTGCAAGAGCAAGACCTAGTAGAGATTATTAGATTCATGTGAATTATCAAGTAAGTAGTTAGCTAGTTGGTAGTTAGATTGTCATAAGAAGAAAACTGGTTAAGCATCATGTAGAATTGGAGAATATTATAATAGAAAAGAAAGGAGACACATATACATAGATTGTTACTTTACCCTACAGCTCTCTATGCTCCCGTCTCAGGTCTGAAAATGCCATATTTATAGGCGAAGGAGTTAGGGTTTGACGAGATGAGGCCACGGGTTGAAAATCGATGCGTGCCTCCACTAAACTGCCACAAAAACGCGGCAAATTTTCGCGTTTTCACGGCAATACCAGGAACTTAGATCCCTGGTTTTGGTCTGCTAGTTCTTCTTATATACGGGACCTTCTAGATATATTCTGTTTTGGGTAAATTGGATCCGATTTTCTTCTGATTCGCGCCAACTTCTGAATCCAATGTATCTTCTAGAAGCTCTCTACTTTGGCCTCCAAGAAATGAGATTTAATTACCCGAAATTGGGTTAATTAGGCTCGTATTACTCTTTTACCCCTAAACTCTTGATTATCTGTAAAATAGACCAAAACATGGGTGAAAAGCGTTATTTTATTTATAAATCGGTAGGAAAATGCAATGTAATGTTGCAGAATCATAGACTAATCACACCCCCATACTTATCTTTTACTCATCCCGAGCAAAATAAGAAAAAGAAAAAGAAAAACTAAAACTACAATATTATTACACCACTTTCGTAGGTGACACGATTGCACTGAGCGTGTGCAACAAGCCATTAAAGCTCACTACCTGGGTAAACTAGAAAGCTTAAGAAAATTAAGAAAAGAAAAAAGAAAGGAATATATATATAAATAAATGACTTGATGGTTAAAGTTGAAATCTTAAAAATCTTCAATATCACAAAATGCATATTATCTAGATTTTATGAAGGATAAAATATTCAATCCAATTTTGAATTCTTTCTTTAATTAATGACAAGATCTTGCTTCTAAACTAAGTTTAAAGAAGAATAATTTTTGGTGGAGTTATAATCTTAGATTGCTTAAATTTTTGTAAAAATATTTTGAATACTTTTCTCTTTCAAAATGCATTTTCAAAACTCCCAGACCAAACAGTCTTAGGCCACCAGATGAGAAAATATCCCTCGAGTTTAAGAACTCGAGCAAACAAGACCACAAAACTAAGAAGGATTATTTGTTTCTTTTAACCACCGTTAGGCGTGAATAATCATGCTTCTTGAGGCATAGTCATCCAGCATTAATAAGTAATTTTTTATTCATATATACTATGTATAGTATTTTATTCATTTTATGGCATTTTAGGTTGTTTTCATCCCAAAAAATGTGTAACTGTGAAGTGCATACTATCTAAGGCAAAAAATTCAGAATAAAAAATTATCTCTCTAATCTATCTTACTTAGCATATAATTTTAAACAAGATCGATTATTTCGACTAAGTTTAAGATGTCATAATTAAGACTTTCTTAGTTTCTAAGATCATCTTAATTTTCTTAAAAATAAATCAAAACTTTATCTCTTATTTTAAAAATTTTAAAGAAAGGAAAAATTCTTATACAAAAGGAAATTTTCAAAAGAAAAATTCTAAAATATCCTAAAAGAAGTGAAAAAGAAAGAAAATCTAAAAACTCTATATTAGTAGATCCTCTCCCACACTTATCTCATGCATTGTCCTCAATGCATCGTGAATGTATGTATGCATGAAATAAATAGAGAGGAAAGAAAAATCACCTCAAGATGGTGGTTCTGATGGTGGTCTTGCTTGGTCCACGAAATGCGACCCAACTCAAAGATTGTGGAGTCCGAAGGAACCCACCAGTGACCTCTTTAATATAACTCATTATTATGATATATATACATGAATGATTTTTATTATGAATTTTACCCCATCTAATTTTCAAAATTTTAAAATAATTTCAGAGTCATTTTTATCAACATCTTTGTCCCAAAATGGAGTATGAAAAGATGGAATGATAGATTTGGACTCAGGAAGTATAAAAACTAGCACTGACTCAGGAAAGTGACCGAAATCAAGTCAAGATTCAGGAGTCGAGATTTGTTCAGAAAGTGGGTCCAAATTAAGAAGTTGAAACTCTAGTCCAAATTTACCCCATAATGGATATGACTTTCTAAGAGTGGTGATTCGAGCTCAAGAATGACAGGTATGAGAATCAAAACTGACTCTAGAATGTTAATCAATTGGGTAAAAAACAGGAGTCAATATTGACGCAAGAATTTGAACTCGATCACAAATTTGAGAATCTGGGTCACATTCTTTATTGTGTTCAATTTCATAAAAATGAGAACTTGCCAATTTGTCAATAAGACTTTCAGAAGTTATGTATTGGTCAAGTTCCAGATGTAAATCGTAAAAAACTAGTAATTCAATTTCACAATGTATGGGCACAAGATTCAAAGTTGACTTGGGAAAATGTTTGAAGGTAAAGATACCGGAGTCAACATTGAATCAAGAAGTATAATTGAATTATCAATTTGATGTTCAAGATCACATTCATGCTCAAGTTCAATTTCAAGAAATGGATAACTTGCCAATTGTCAATAGGATTTTCAAAATTTTGATATTGTTCAAGTTCAAATGGGTGTGTTGAAATTGAATCTTAGTTTTCAAAACATGATTTCTGGTCTCGATCGATAAAGATAGAGATATCTAGATTGGTTAAAGGTTGCTATAGGCGAGTTTCCTCATGTCTATGAATGTTGACCAATTGATTCAGTTGTGTTTCTAACCTCGATAGACTGGGTAAAAGATTTTTGAAATTGTTGTGAGGTCTCATGCAAGATTTCTATACTCTTTTCTAACTCAGATTTTTTTCAAATGGTTGTTCTAGAAAGAGAGTATAGGAATATTGGTTTTGTAAAAATTGTGAAGATTGTGAGTCCAACAATTTTTGAAATTGTCGCTCGGACTCATGCAAAAGTTCTATACTCGTGTTCAAAACTGATGATTGGTCATTTTAAAGAGGTGAGATTGAGTATAACTCTTCAATATATTGTGAAATTAGGGAGGCCGATATTTCCTGAAATTTTCGTTCGGCCTCCTGTATGGCTTCTATACTTTTTCTAATTCAGATTTTTCTTTAATTGGTGGTTTTAGAAAAAGAGTATAGGAGACAAAATCGGGAAATGAATATTGTGAAAGTTGTGGACAAGGTGGTTGAAATTTGACGCATGGGAGGTGAATTCCCATTGACTCTGTGAAGAGTGAAAATTATTTTGAAAATTATGGTCATAAGATTAGAGATATAGGTCATACTGAGTCGGATAAGTCCAATCCGGCCTATTCGATTGGTTCATGTTATTTAAAGTTGGGTTGGAGTTTTCCAAGTCAAATGAGGTCAGTGTGAAATATGAATTCATATTAAGATTGAAAAATTTGTTGTTGTTCAAATTCATTTTACAAACAAACATAAACAAAAAAGAAAAAGCAAACACACAAACAAAAAGAAAAAAATCAAAACCAAGCCTATATTATGGTTGACCTAGACGACTCCTAATTGGTCGATTACCCTGGAGAGGTTGCTGTATGAACCCGACTGCGAGCTAATCGGCCAGGTAGGGGCAAAATACGGTGGGAGGTATCCGTGCATAAGTAACGGGCCTTAATTACGCCAAATCACGGTATATTCGAGGCTTAACCTCTTAATCCCCAACTTTAAACACCTATTTCACAAGAGTACACAAGTTTCACCCTAGGTCAATCTCTTAAATGAGTCTAAGATGTCCCTAGGGGGCCAACGTCTATCAATTTTTATTAAGGCTTAGGTCGTGTAAGTGGGAAGGTGGCTTTTGGGCTAAAAGAGGGTAATGGCTTCCCCACCTTATCTTGCATTAGGTTATGCCCTTAAGTCCAATTTGTGCAAGTGTACAATATAGATAAGAATAACACACAAAGCGAGTAAATCACCCATGTGTTTGTCCCATGCTAAATGCAGTGTCATATGTACACCTCAGTTCAGATTACAACAACAGAATAAATAACAGTATATTGCAATGAAATAGACACATGCAGAAATGCAAATGTCTAAACCATTTTAAAAGCGTCTAATTACTGAATTTAGTTCTTAATTATTGCAGTGTGTAAGCAATCAAAGCAGATAATTAGCAGAAAAACACAACAATATATGCAACTTGTAAAATCCTTGCAAAAGATGAATTTCAGATGTCACAAATTAGCCGCGTTTTCGCGGCTTTTTTAGCTTTTTCGCGGCAAAGATATGGAAGCAGGGTCCCTGCTTTCTAGAACAAGGAGATGCAAGAAAGGCTATACTTCTGCAATACTAAGTTTTTATAAAAATTGACCTGCACACCAAAATAGAGAAAAAAATATTAACAAAACGTGAGTTTAAACCATTCTCATCCCCGGTAATGACGCTATTTTTTTGATCAGGGTAAAACTAGCACATGAAACGCGTATTTTGAAATTAGTGTAAACGTGTGTACTTTGGCTTTCTCGATACTTCTGTTATAGCATATAGGCTATACGTGTCGAATCCACAGGACGGGAGGCGATGGAAGCATTAACAGTTCTTATTCACGTTATATGTTAACAAGTTCTTCTTTGTTAAATAATGAGAAAAAGAAAAGAAAAAAAGGCAAAAGTGATAGCTGAGAAGACGATGAAATAGCGATGTGAAAAACAATAAAGAAATGATTTTGGTAAAGAAAATAACAAGAAATAGAAGCTAACTAAAACAAGAGAGAGTGAAAAATGAAGATGAAAACATAGTGGTGGAGTGACTTAAAAAATGTAAAAGAGATGAAACTTGAGGTGAACAAAGAAGAGAAAAACACTGATAAGAAAATGATAAAAGAATTTAAAAATGATTTTAAAGCAAAGTAAAAATAAAGAGGATAATGATGAAAGAAAACTCATGACTATTAACTACTAATTGCTCCACTAACATGCAAACCTCTTAGCCATCACTAGTCCTTGGCTTCAAGAGCATTACAAAGCATGGTTCATGAGATCGTTCTTCATATCCACACTCAACCAGCAAATGCAAGCTACCATTAATTCATCAAAACTACAATAGAGCAAGCATGAAATAAAGTGAACATTGCATGTTAGCTTGTTAGTGAATTAAATGTTAAAATGTTAGAAGATTAGAATCCATCATTATGAACCATCAATGGCTCTTGCAAGAGCAAAGCCTAGTAGAGGTTATTAAATTTATGTCGATTATCAAGTAAGTGGTTAGCTAGTTAGTGGTTAGTAGTTAGATTGTCAGGGAAGAAAACTAAGTATCATGTAGAAATGAAAAAGATTAAATAGAAAAAAAGGAGACACATTTACATAGATTGTCACTCTCTATTACATCAATATCTCTCTCCCTCCAGAATCAACTCAACCCTACTACAAGATCTAAAAAGAAAATGAAAATACAAAAGAAAAGAAAAGAAAATCCTACTCTACAATTAGAAGGGAGAAATCCTAACCTACATCTCTATCTGCTCCCCTCAAGTCTGAAAATGTCATATTTATAGGCGAAAGAGCTAGGGTTTGACGAGACGAGCCCACGCGTCGAAAATCAACGCGGCCTCCACTAAATCGCCACGAAAACGCGGCAAATTGCCTCGTTTCTGCAATACCAGGGACTTAGGTCCCCGGTTTTGGTCTGCTGCTTCGTTTTACTTCTGGGACCTTCTAGATATATTCTGTTTTGGGTAAATTGAATCCGATTTTTTTCAGATTCGCGCCCAACTTCTAATCCAATGTATCTTCTAGAAGCTCTCTAACTTGGCCTCCAAGAAATGAGATTTAATTATCCGAAATTGGTATAATAAGGCTCTTATTACTCTTTTACCCATAGACTCTTGATTATGCGCAGAATAGACCAAAATATTGGTGAGAAGCGTCATTTTATTTAAAAATAGGTAGGAAAATGTGATGTAATAATGCAGAATTGTAGACTAATCACGCCCTCATGTGTTAAACCTTTCCGTCCTGCCTGAAATGCGTGGTTTCGGATTGGTTCTACTTCCTGCCACCACATTCTCTCCGCAACTTCGAGGAGGTAACTGAGGTCTTCACTCAATACGCTTCCCGCCGAGAGGCCAAGAAAAATAATCACCACCTTCTCTCCATCAAAATGAGGCAGGGTGATAGCCTTAAGTCCTACATCGGCTACATTTAGAGCCAGCTTGCCAAGGTTTCCAACTGCGGTGAAGATATATCTGAACTCGCGTTCATCAGCGGACTGCATGTCTCTCAACCCCTATATAGATATTTGCTAAAGCATGACATCACATAGTTATGTCCTGTCTCAGGCCCAACCTCATATTCAGTTAGAAGAGGCTATGCAGAGTTTTGTCAATCACTCTCTCAAATGCGGCAATGACGGAGAAAAGATGAACTTGCAGCGTGAGACTTTGGCCCATGTTAACAACTAGAATCGAGGGCAACCCGCTGATTAGTCTCTAGATATGCATATTTCATACCACATTATCACATTTATTTTATATAACAATGTTTTAATAATGGTTTTCTTTGTGTGTTCCTAGGTTCATAGTGTGGAATGAAAAAGAAGCCCAAAAATCTCATTTATTTGAGGATTTTAAAGCCAAAGAAGGAGCCCAGCACTTGAAAGCATATTCTGCTGCTGCTAGGAGAGGGAAAGGTCAACCCTAGGGTACGTAGACATAGGGAAGTACGGGTACAAGCTGTGCCAGTTGGCCCTGGCATAGCCGCCCCAGACAGGTCGCATTTTCGCGGCCTTGGCCGCGAAAATGCAGCCCTACAGGCGCGGTTGCGCCAGCGCCAAGGGTCACTTCTTGTCCCCTCTCTCCCCATATCTCTGTGCCTATAAACACCCCTCTAGATTTTCAGAGAGGGAGATATTCATGGTAGAAGGGTTATGCTAGTTGTTTTTCTCTATTTTTCTTGTGTTTTCTCTTTATTTCTTGTAATAAATTAGTCATTAGAGTGAAAGAGAGAGTGTGTACAAGTTGTTTTTGAAGGTAAAAAATCTTATACAAGTAATATTTCTCCTTCTTTCCATCACTTGATGTTTTTACTTGTTTTTACTTTCTTGCACTAGTGTAGACCTTTTTTCTTTTACTCTTTCTCTCTTATTTTTCTTATTCATGTCTAGCTAACTCTTCTTTATAGCATGGCTAACTAACTACTGACCCACTAATCTTTAGTAACTTGCATGAACAACCTGTATGAATCAACAAGTATCACATAGCCTTGTGTAAACAAGGGCGATGATATCTTACAATGAGGGTTTTAACTCTAAATTACTAACAAGTAGACTCACTTTCTTATTTCATGCTTGACTCATAAGTTTTTGATTATCTATAGAAGTTGTTAACTCTACTTGTTTTTGTAAGTTAGTGATGAATTCTCATGCATCCTTACTGATACCAATAGTGCACTTGTTTCTTCCTCCATGAATGGATCTTGATGGAGGAAAGTTCAAGTTTTGCCGTGTGAAGCAAGGTGATGGGAGAAACTTTCATTCGATCTACCACGTGAAGAGTTCTTGAACACAAAGTTTGTGATTGCCCATGATTCATTGTGAGGTTATGTCTTCAAGAAACTAGAAGTTAGTGGGATCAATTAGTAAAAGGTTCGTAATGCATCTTTTTCATCTCTAAAAATACAAAAAAATTTCTTCAACACCAAAATATTTCAAACCATTTCTACAATCTTTCTTTTTTTCTTTCAATTCATTCTTTAAATGAAGAAAACTTTGAAACGAAAAGAAAAATTGTACATCACGCTTCTATCGCCTCCCCTCCTCATGGACACAACCCGTATAGGCACTTCGCTATTACGGTAGAATCGCTAAAGCTACCACATCGACCATCTCTCTTTTACTTATTCTTGCGCATGCTTTTTAGTAATCAAATTTTGGCGTTGTTGCCAGGAAGGGATAATAGTTTTTCTTATTCTTACTAAAGTGTTTTCTTTGTTATTGTGCAAGAAGAGGAGTTAAGAGAATAATCTCTACAGTGGACCTACACTTTGTTTGAAAAACAAGAGCACTTTTACCCTCGAAAAAGTCACGCATGCGTGACTTTTCTTATTGAAGTACTCAAAAATATTTCCTGCAAGGTTGCTGAAATTGCGCAAATTGCTTTCTACAAATATTAGTCTCTTGCATGTCTCACCCGTGCAATGTTAATAACTCAACAGAAATTTATTTGTTGCTAAATTGAAAACTGGATTAGACTTTTGCATTTAGAGCACTTGTTTATTTTAATTCATTTTAATTTCTGTTGAAGAGTGCTAGAGAAAGGTAAGTGTACATTTCTTATAGAATAAGACTAACATTTTAGAGTGATTTATGCCTTTGAGCGTTATCTTGTTGTGGATATATTGTACACTTGCACAAATTGACATTAAGGGCAAATCTCAATAACAAAGATAAGGTGAGAAAGTCATTATCCTTCCTTAACCTAAAAATCATCTTCCAGTTCACTCACAATCTCAAGCCTAATGAAATTTGATAGACGTTGACCGTACGGACATCTTAGATTCACTAAGAGATTAACCGATGGTGAAAATTATAAGAATCATATTCCTGCAATATTGGTGTCTAAGAAAAGAGGATTAAGAAGTTAAGCCTCGAAGACTCCGTGGTTTGGCATAATTAAGGCTCGTGGCTCATGCTCGGATATCTCCTACCGAGTTTTGCCCTTTCCTGACTGATTAACTAGTGGTCTGATTCCTGCAACAACATCCCCGGAGAGTCGACCAGTTGGGAGTCGTCCCGATCCAGGTACCTCAGACTAGGCTTGTTGGCTGTTTATCGTTTTATTGTTTGTTTTTTATTCTCTTTGATTGTTTTGTTGTTTATACGTTGTATGTGGTGTGCTGCATGCAAGAGTAGTTGAGAGATCGAGTTACTTCCAGATTGACCCGAAACACTTCTCTTCCACTGCATTCAGAACCAGCGATGACATCGCTATAGAATAGATTTTACCCAATCAGATTTTCACTCTCATCTTGTATAAAACTTCCTGAAGCGAACGGTAATAATTTTGAGTTGAAACCGCAATTCATCAACACTCTCCCAAAATTTAACGGATTAGAATCAGAGGACGCATACTTCTTTGTTAGGGAATTTAAAAAAGTATGCCTCATGTTGCATATTCCACAACTAGGAGACGATATTGTTAGGTTAGGTTTCATTCCCTTTTCCCTAAAAGATCTAGTTAAGAAATGGTTATATAGTTTGGTTGTAAACTCGGTCACAACGTGGGACGATTTCATCAAGGCTTTCTTGAAGAAATTTTACCCAATCCACAAGACCGTCCTCATCAGAAAGAACATCATGCAGTTTAGGTAAGAGTAGAGCGAATCATTCTGGAGATACTTTGAGCGATTCAAAGATCTCCTAACCTAATGCCTTCATCACGGTGTAGAGAAAGAGCGTCAGTGTCAGATTCACTATGATGGTTTGGATTATCAAACGAAAATCTTGTTAGAAACTATGTGTCAGGGAGATTCTTGCAAAAAGATGAAAATCAGAGTTAGGACCTATTTGAAGATTTAACTGAGAAAACCCTCCAATAGGAGCCAGCCTCTGAGAAGCCAAGGAATTCACAATTATAGCTTCTAAAGGAGGGCTAATATCCTTAGAATTATCCATATCTACTAAAGCTAAGATTGCTACTCTGGTGAGAATGATAGAAGCTCAAGAAACAAAAGAGCCACCCATGGTCAACCAAATCAACACACCACAGATCTACAATCCGGGTTGTTCATATTGTCAAGCATCAAATCATGCTTTCGAAGAGTGTCCATTTTTTCAAGCTCATCAAGTACCGCCGGAACACATGATGCGGCTTACTCAAGGCCGCAAAATAATCTATACTCGCAGATGTAGACTGTCTAAAAATCACTAAAGACAAGACATCAGATAGCAGAGTCCATATTTCAGACGCGAGGCTAATCAAAGTCATTCATGCAACGCCAAGACGTAGGGCTCGAAGCTTGCACCCCTGCGTCACCGCAATGCCAAGATGCAGAGCTCAAAGCCCGCGTCTCAACATCGCCGCAATGCCAAAACGTAAAGCTCGAAGCCTACGTCTTAACGTCACCACAACGCTAAGACGCAAAGCTCGAAACCTCTGTCCAGCACCATCTCAATGGCTAAACGCAGCTCAAATTCACGTTTCAACTGCAAGTGAGTTCCGTGTCTCAGTTGTAACTGCCGTCATTACCGGATCAGTTACTGCCCACGTAATGAGGGGAGTTAACCCTTATTGTGGAGAGTTTTTAGGGGGCAGTTTTATCCCTGAAATCTCTATAAATAACTCAGTTTGCTATTGAAGAGGGGTCGAAATTTTTCAGCTGAGGGACACTGATAAAGAGATCAACTCTTCTATACCACCTTGCTAAGTTCAAGTTTTTGCCTAAATCTTTGAGAATTTATTATATAGGAGTTATGCTACTCCATCCGTGATCCAAGGAGAAGCTTTCTAGAAGAGCTTGACGTTCACTCGGTCAACGAAAAATAAGATTCACTTTCCACAGCTACGCAAAGAACCCAGCCTTGAATAAAGGAAGATTCAATCATTCTTCCCTCTTTTATAATCGTAGTATTGATCCGTTGTAATTTTTTACAATCAAATAAAGAATTTATACGCCCTAAAGCAATATTTTTTCGAGGAAACAATTAGCTTCAATAAAGGATTCAAAGTCAAGTTGTGGAGCTAACGCATGATGATTCAAGAGTTTGCGCATCAAGATCGCATCTAGGACTCAGAAGGAGTCAAGCTCATTTGGATCGAGTTTGTATTGAGTCGTCTAGAAGATGAAGATCGACAAGAAGACCTTGATTTGTTTAGTTAGTTTTTTAAGTGTAAAGATAGAATATATGCTCAAGTTCACACACACAAGTTAAAATAGTTTTTGGTTTCAGTTTAATCGTTTTGAATTTTCAAGTATACGTATATGATTTTTATGAATAGATAGAACCAAAAGAAGTTTACATGATTTAATATATATTTGATTTCATCCGTTTACATCTATGATTCATATTGTCTAAAAAACTTATTTTGATGATTTTAATTCATGTGTTTCCAGTTTTGTTTTTAACAAAACTTAGTTTTGAAATTTAATGTCAAAAACATAGATATATCTTTATATGTATTGGACTCTACCCAGACACACTATGCTTCAAAAAGTGTTTCTATATCATGTTTTTATTTATACAAGTTTTGGAGAAATCAGTTTTTCGTTTCAAAGTTTGGTTTATGAAAAATACAGTTTCCAATTTAAAGCCAATATTCTATATCACAAAAATGTTTCAAATTATTTGTAATATGTGTTGAATTTTAGTCACACATATTTGTTCTTCAAATATTTATAAGAACTTATTTTTGTGGATTTTATGTGATTTTATGGGATTTTATGGGTATTTAAAAGATCAAGTTTTCAAACCCTAAAACATGTTCTGAGCCTGCTGGCGGTCGACCGACCGGTCGACCGTACTAGAGCTCGGTCGACTGGACGGTCGACCGATGTGCACAGGACGTGCACAAGGCTCTGGCTATTAGGCAGGTCGACCGATCCAGAGGCTTGCTCTTTGGATCTGGCCCCGGTCGACCGGTCGACCAACCAGATAGTTCACTCTCTGGTTCTGGCCTCGATCGACCGGGCGATCGACCGACAAGCAAATTGCCTTGGGGCGATCGACCGGGCGGTCGAACGAGGGGTCGACTAACAGATCATTCTGGACCTATTTGGACCCGCAACGGTTATATTTGGGAATCCTATAAATATGGACTCCCTTGACTTGTTTCTCTTAAGATTTTCAAGAGCAATTTTTTCATCTTCTTAAGTGTTTCAAGAAGTTCTAAAAAGAAGTTTTTGTGCCAAAAATTCTCTTATCTTCATTTGTTTTCAGAGTTTTGAAAAATCAAAGAAAATCAAGTCTTTGAAAATTCTATTTAGTTTTTCATTTTAGATATCCATCAAGAAGTTTTTTTCAAGTATTTTCTTTATTGTTTTATTTTCAAACACTTTGATTTCTCACATACTTGAGCCAATCAATTCTAATTCTATCTTTAGGATCTTGTTTGTGAGAAAATTATTTGTGATCCTTTGAGATCACCAAGAGAGAATTTATGATCATTGGATCACCAAGTTGTAAATTTTTTCTTTGCTTTGGCTTTGTCTCTTGCCTCTTGTTTAGAGGTGATTGTGTTAGAGAGAGGAGTTGTGTACTCCCGGTGTTGAGTTATAATTCCTCGGTAGAGGTCCCTTTGCGGAAGGTCTTGTATGGACACAGTGAAAATCCTTCTGTGTGAAGGCGAGGACGTAGAGCAGTGGCTCGAGCCTCGGAATATATCTTGGTGTTTATGTTGATCCACTGTCTCTCAACTCTATCTCTCTTATATCTTGCATTATTATTACTTGTTCATATTAATATGCATGCTAGATATTATTTATGTGTGCCCACACTTGTGTTGAACCAAGAGAGCTTCTAATAGCACCTCAACTCTTAATTTAGAGGAACCTAAAGGAGTAGTTCAAGAGCTTTTCACGGAGAATTCGGGCTCACTCTTAATTACACATAATGTGCTTGCAATTAAGTTTTTAATTTCGCATCATTTGTCTTAAATTAGCTAGTATACCTATTCACCCCCTGTAGGTGTATTTCAATTGGTATCAGAGCCTATACTCCTGATATTTGGTTTAACCACCTAGGAGTGAGATCATTGAAGAGCTAATCTAGTATTGCATTGCAAACATATAATTTATACACTCATGAATTTTCTTGCCCCTCCCATGTATGATGTTTCCAACATCGATATGTGAAAATTTAAAATGAGTGCATATCTCAAAGCCCTAGGTTTGCATGTTTACCTTGTCACTATAAAGAAATCATATGTTAATAATGGCAAGCACCTAGAGGTCAATACACAAGCCATGGAGGTACTTAGACACACACTTGGCAAAGAATATTTTTCTATTGTTTCTCATTGTGATTCCGCTTTTGCAGTGTGGAACACATTGACCTCTCCTAAAGAACAAGTACAATACATTTTGGAGAGAGAATCAAGAAGGGATGAATCCGAGCAAACATACTATATGATCCAAGGGAATGACTTTCTTGAGGTAAATTCGAATACCCATCTTGAAGATTGTGCTACTTCTTCAAATGATCATGATAGTGTGGATGCACATGCATTGAATGAAGAACTTTCATTATTTTGTGAAAACTTATTGAAAAAGTACAAAGTTTTAAAAAATAAAAGTTTTGAATTAAGAAAAGAAAATAAAATTTGTTTTCTAAACTTGATATGATTTTGCAAGAGAGGGTTAAGATTTCAAATGAAAGAGATTCTTTGAAAACCCAGCTTGACCTTATTTTAAAAGACAATGAAATTTTAAAGAATAAAAATGATTTTGACATGGTTTCGAAGAAAAATGAGGTTTTGTCTTCAAAACTTAATTTTGTTGTAAAAGAAAATGATTTTTTGAAAAATAAAATTGTGTTAATTTCAAAAGAATTAGATTTAGTTTCAAAGAAAAAACTTCCTTGAAAATTAATTTTGCTTCTCATTCGTGTCATGATTCCATTGTTGTACCTTCTATTGGTAAGAATGCATGCTCCACTTCTTCAATCATTGAAAATGATATCTGTATTTTAAAGAAGAGTATAGATTATTTGGGCTCCACTTAGAGCCATTGTGCTATGAACCACAAGAGATTGGAATCTATATTTCATAAGAAACATACTTCTCATATTCATGCACACAAAACACGGCATACACATGCTCATCATGCTTATACACATGATTATATGTATGCTCATGTGTACACTTGTACACATTGTGGACGTACGGGCAACCTTACAAAGTTTTAATCCACTATCTCTCAACTTTATCTCTCTTATATCTTATATTTTTATTACTTGTTCATATTTATATACACGCTGGATATTGATATGTACGCCCACATTTGTGTTGAACCAAGATATCTTCTAATAGCACCTTAACTCTTAATTTAGAGGAATCTAGAGGAGTAGTTCCAGATTCCTTCACGGGGAATTCGGGCTCACTCTTGGTTACACGTAGTGTGTTTGCAATTAAGTTTTTAATTTTGCATCCCCTAAATTAAGTAGTACACCTATTCACCTCCCCTCTAGGTGTATTTCAGTGTAAACTCAGGTTATGATGAAATGGGATATATATAGCATATATATGAGGGTTTTCTCGTTTGGATTATTCCCTCAACGTACTAATCTCATGAATTCATAATCTGAGCTTGTACAACCGGCTTTGCCGCATTTCCTTTACATAATGTCTCATTGCCTGCTTGTGTGTGTTTGTGCTCACGACACAATTTTCGATACATTTTTTTTATTCAGATTTATCGGTATACTGTGCTAGTCTGTGCACGTCACTCGGCTTCATCTTACCACTCGTTGGGTAGCTTCTGACTCCCCTGGACCTGCATCTTCAGATCCTAGAGCTTGGTCCGTGAACTTTCCTGCCATTGATCAAAGTTGCGCAGTGGTAGCTGGTGGACCAGCCGTAACTCTTTCCCTTCCTGCCTCCTTTTGACCGGCTTTCGAGATTTTTTCTTACTGCTCGTGAGCATCTTTGTACTGTTCAGCTTGTATATTTCTTTGTAAATTATATTTTGCGCCTCTTGGTGATATAATATTCATGTAATATTATGTCATATCCTTGATAGCTTTGTAATTGTACTCTTTTGTTAGAATGTATAATACCCCCCACATACTTTCGTAATCTGATTTCTGCCTGTACTGATGCTTAGCATATATGTGTGAGGGTATTTCGCTATGTGTATATACATCGCAGTAACGTCTCCGTACCCGCGGGATCGGGGGCGTTACATAAACATATACAGTGCATACCTTTATCCATTTCCACCCATTATTCTTGATCATAATCACATGCAAGGATCTACATACGAAGCAGGCAATCCGCAATTAGATTGCGAATAGGTTTCTTGCCAACAACTAAAAGGAACTTGGTCCTGAGCTAATTTCCGTGTTACTATAAACTTAGCTTATGACCAAAAGGACATAACTTTGTGAGTGCCATCATACTATAATGGTAAAGCCCTCCGCAATTATGCAAGATGTCTGGGGCTTGAAACCTAGTTAATGGCCTAGTACAATGGGGCTTGCAAACATGTTTCTTGTTGACAACTAAAAGGAACTTGCTCCCGAGCTAACATGTCTGTTACTAGAAACCTACTTAATGACCAAAAGAATATAACTTTGTGAGTACCATTGTACTATAATGGTAAAGCCCTCCGTAATTATGCAAAAGGTTTGGGCTTGAAACCACCACCAGCTCAGGTATAGCCTTTCCTCAAAATTAGAAAGAAAGAAATGAAAAACCTTAATGTATTAATAATCATTGTAAAAGATTTTGCAGCCACTGAAAATATAAAAGCACAAATGAAAGGAGTGTGAAGAAGTTTGGATTCAAACCCAATAAGCTTTCATAAATAGACGGTAAGTCGTGTGCTTTCTCCATTCCATTCCCATAGGGAGTCAATCAATAAAGTGAAATACCATGTTGCAAATGTTCCACCTACTATGCTACAAACACCTAAAACAGCCAACAAAATCAAGCAACTTTTTCTTAAAAAGTAATTGAATCAAAAGCATGCAAGTATATCTCATATCCCAAACTTAGAAAAAAAAAATATAAGCCTGTTAAGAGATGAGTGAAGGATCTTTGAAATTCTTTCACATCCTTTAAGGCATTATAAGACTCTAGTACAAGAAATTACTCTCTATAAAACAAAATTACATAGTAATAGTTAGAATTTTCCACAGTATATTAATCATATTGGAATGGGGCTTTCGTTTTTGAGGCCCTATTATTTCCCCCCAAAAAAGAAAAAAAAAGTATTTTCTAGAATATACATTGTTCTTGTTTTAAATAAATATAGTTGTTGCCGTGATTGAAATGTGAATTGACCCCATATTTTTGGATCGGTTTTGTTAATACCACAACATATGGCCAAAAAAAAAACACAGCATAATGAGTTTACGTAAATGGAATTTTTCCCATTGTTGCATGCCAACGATCATTCAGATTATCTCTTGGACTTAAAGCCAATTCTCTTTGTGGGATAAATCATTCAGAATACATGAAGCTTAAGTGTGTAAGTAGTGACTGAAGCAAAACTAAAATAGTAATATAATTGGTAAACGCATAGAAGAGGTAAAATAGAATTAGACATGTTTTAGTGGAATAACATAACATGCAATGTGAAAAAACTTTGTCTTCTAACTAGAGTTTAGGCCTCAAAGGTTCAAATGTTTTGATGAGAACTTTTCAGAGGATCCCATATCTGACAACTGATTTGGGTTGTTAGGTGTGTGAGACAATATCTTTTCCCAAATTCCTGCACAATTTTTATATCATCATCTGAAATACTAACATTTTCAAATCTGACACTCCAAATTACTTATTGTGCAAGAAACACACACATGTTGTTTGTCACCCTCTGTAGTGCTTGTAATACTCAGCAAGATCTTGCTTACTTGACTGGAATATTCCCAGCATATATCTTTGAATATATCTTTTGCTTCTTCTACAATACAAACCCTTTGAGTTGATTGTTGGACTAATGGATGCTTGCAAAGAGTTACATAATGCCATAATTTTGCTATTATTCTTCCATTATATTTATTTCTACTTTGTATAGTCCCCAAACTCATTCATCTTCCACAAAATACAGGAATGGGAGCAGAACAGTTTCGAATACCATCAATTTACACACAAAGTATCAATAACTAAATAAATCATCTTTCCTTGTTTTCATGCATATGAATCAATACAATTACGAAACCTATTACAACTTTCTTCATTTGTTTTTAGCTTCCAAATATTATTTTTGCACGCATCTTCTTTGGATTCACCTTCTTAATTCATGTATTCATATCTTCTGACATAAGCTAAGTAATTTGAGAAGTTAACCTGACAATATTAAGAATTTAATTGTTAACATGAAATTATGCAAAGAAATGATTTATTAACATTGAACAATAAATAAATAAATAGAGTACCGAGGGGCCAGCCGAGGGGGACGAGGGCAAAAGGCAAGGGAGCATAGGATGCTGGCGTGGCGATGGTGGTCGTAACGTGGAAGGCTGCATGCTTCCATGTGCCCCTTCCTCCTCTCAGTTGAACCTCCTCCTCCTCCTCTCCGTGCAGGCGCGATGGCACAGATACCGCACCTGTTGCCATTCTTTTTCACCTGTGAGCTCCAATGGTCGTTTGAGTTTGAGGAGGAAGAAAGAATGCACTATTTTTAAGTGGATTTCAATGCTTGCACTTTTGTCTCATTGGGGATCAGATTTCAAAAGCCGGTGGTGCTTTTGACAACAAATTTGCCTCATAGCTAAGCTTATACCGAAAAAAGAAAGTTTGAGTAGCTGACATTTACTCAAACAAGCTGTGGACAAACCACACCCAATTTTTTCTACGAGCTGATACTGATACTGATACTGACACTGATGGGCGTGCTCCCACTGACTCACAGGCTGGCCCATGCTATTGACTACCAACTTCCCAAATTAGACAAATCTCAGCCACATAGCTAACCTTATACAAATAACGAGTTTGAGTTAGCTCTTCTTTCAGACATTTATTCAAACACGATTTGGACATTACCACCATTTTCTTTTCTTGCCGGCTGATACTGATACTGATACTGATGCAGACTCACAGGCTGGCCCATGGAATGGGGTTTGGGTCTGTGATGCTGGATGAGAGTGGAAGAGCTCTATGACGAATATGAGAATCCCTGGATTCTTGGAGCGAAATAAGAGGGTGAAAGCCAAAGGTTGAAATTTTGATGTTTCGTTGCTCAACAAACTGTTTGCAAAAAATCTCTGAACTGAATTTTGGAGCAAAATCTATGTTATGGGAATATAAGCCCAATCAACTTCTGCCCTTAAGCTCTGCTTTGTTTCTCAAGTCCTCCTTCCTTTCGCTCGTTCTTCTTGTTTTTCCTTTCATATCAATGAAGGGCCGTAGACTAATACTAGTGTACCGCTATCGGCCGCTATGAGAAACCGGCTGGCGCTAATAAAGAATGAGGAACAATAAGGGTTGGAGATGTGAGAGAAAAAAAAGAAGGCAGATTGACAAAGTTTATATATGAGTCACAGGAAAAAAAACCTCCTTTCCATCAACTTTGAGAAAAAGTTACAAGAAAAAAGTGTTCAAAAATAAAACAAAAAAGAAACACCTCCCAGTGAGGCATAACTTATTTATGCTACTCCACTTGAAATATTCTAAAAAGATTATATCTACCACATTTGAACTTTTTGAATTTTTTTTATTATTGTAATAAAATTTTAAAGATATAACTTTAAAATAAAGCTATTTTAGTAAATTTGAATTTTATTGAATTAAAGACATCATTTCTAATATATATTATTTTTTTAGGATAATTATTTAAAAAATATGTGCATGTATTCTCTTTCAGTTAATTGCAATTCTCTCTCCTTTTTTAATCTTTTTTTATTCAAATAAAATATTTATCTAAATCTCTTTATTTGTGTATTTAAAACTACCAATTAATTGATCTATACGTTTATACTACTATAAAAAGCACCAGATGCAATATTCCAAAAAGATTTTGTCTCACTTTTGACCTTTTAGGAATTTCTTTTCATTCTCTTAATAAAACTTCAAAAATGTGACTATAAACCCAAGATATATTAGTAAATTTGGATTTAATGAATGAAAGTCATTGTTTTCAATATATAATATTTCTGGGTTTTTAGGATCTAAGTCCGTAACGAAACTTTTATTTAAATACTAATCCTTAACAATATCATACTTGAATATTAGTCTCCCAATACTTATCGCTCACTAATTTATTATTCCAATACTCACTAATTTATTATTCACTTATTATAAGTCTTTCTAGCTAAAAAGTTTATCTCAAAGTAAGAAATATTCTAATACTCCCTAATTTATTAGCACTTTTATCTTGTTACCCTCTTTTTCTCTACCCATGTTGATCCAAGGTACCCAACATTCTTTTTTTCATTTTTTTCCCTTTATTTTGTTAGTTTCTTCTGCTCATACTTGTCATCTTGTATTCTAAATTTTTTGTTCAATGCTATTTGATTGATTCTTTTTCACACTGTTAATTTTTCCATCCACATCATTCATGTAGCATCTGATCCACTTAATCGTCCTAATTACATCATTAACTTATTTTTTTAATTAAATGTCATTAATCTCAAATTTTCTTAATTATCTTTCTTCTAGCGAAACCCTAAGTAGTAAAAAAGAGAGTGAGGTTGTGGTGATAATGGAATGGCGGAGAGGGAGATGAGGGAAAGAGGAGAGGGATTCACCTTAAGTTAGGTCACATTAAAGAGGGATGTTGAGTTAGATCGTAATGATAGAGGTGGAGAAGGTGATGGTGGCTTTGATCAGAACAAGGAGGTGGATGAAGAGATGGTGGGGGTGGGTGGGGTAGAGGGTGGAGGAAGGGGTGGATGTTGCTTTGAGAAGACAAGGTGGAGGAAGAATTGTGGTGGGAGAGGCGGTGGCGGCGGCGGGTTTGAGAAGGAGGTGTAGGTGGGGGTAAGTTTAAAGAGGAGAATAAGTGGGAGGTAGATAAACTGAGCGGTCACAAGGTTTCTATTTAGTCCCCCTCAGTCTTATACTTTTCTTTATTTTAGTAAACTTGAGGAGGTCCTCGAGTGACATAGACATGATATGAGGGGCCTGTCGGGTGCCAACCTCACTGGGATGCAGCAGATTCCCATTAATGCGTAACTCCTAGGGTCATCTCTATTTCATCAACACAAAAAAGGAGGAGGTAGAAAATGGGGGGGTAGTGGTGGTGGGTTTGAAGAGGAGAAGGGGGAGGTGGAGGAGAAGGTGATGATGGGTTTGAGAAGGAGGAGAAGGAGGAGACGGAGGAGGAGGAGGTGGTAATGGTGGAGGAAGATGTGTTGGTAGAATTTTTTTATTAAAAGAATTAAGTTTAAGAGGGTCATGCACTATGCACACGTCTCTTTTAATGAAAAAGTTAAAAGTGTTAAAATGTAGAGGGTTAATGTGCAAGTTTTCATAATTGAAGTGTGCAAAACCCCTTTCGGACATTTTATCCTTTTTTTTTTTTGATATTTTCCTTCCCATTCTAAATAGTGATTTTAAATCCACAATTTAGGACAAGAAAGTGTCATACTCTAAGGAGTTGTTTGTTTAGCGTAAAAGGCCGTAAAAAGCTGTAATTTGTAAATGACTTATATCCCAATTACAATTACAGTGTTTGATTGAACCGTAATTCGTAAAAGACTTACGCAACCCAACTACCACTCAATTGCAATCCAATTACTACTCGCTTACAGTTAATTTTGTGGTCATGCAAATTTGTATAATTTTTTACATGAATATTAATTTTTTTAATATTTAATATTTTTAGTATTTATTTGCAA
Source organism: Agave tequilana (assembly GCA_038442645.1). Taxonomy (NCBI): domain Eukaryota; kingdom Viridiplantae; phylum Streptophyta; class Magnoliopsida; order Asparagales; family Asparagaceae; genus Agave; species Agave tequilana. The sequence goes on along the minus strand of JAVJIF010033555.1, from coordinate 125,091 downwards.
TATTTAATTTTTTTCAATCACCAAATAGTTAATTTTGTGATCAACTTTTTCACTTACGACTTACATATTATGACAACGAAACACCTTAAAATACAAAGTACTTTCTCACTTACAACTTTATATTACCAATCAAATAATATAAAGCTTACATGCATGTAACTCATTTACAACTGTTAAAGAGTTTATCAATTGCAACTTACGAATTACGGTCAATTACGACAATCAAACAGACCCCAAAGCTAAGTTCACTGGGCAAAGAGGAGCTTTCCCTTTAATCAAATGGATAGATAATTAATTTAAATACTTAGTTCGATAGCCGATATAGAAAATTATAAAAGTAGGTTAAATTAATAGTATAGTTAAATGTTTTAAAATAACTAGATTGCTTAGACAATTAATTATATTAGTGGCTAAATAATTTATTAACCAATATATCTAATCTTAGCTTCAGTGGTGAAACAAATTAGCCAAAGATAGCTAGAAATAAGACGAGCTTCAGTAAACTTTTAAGCAAATATAGATTACTTTTAGCAAATAGATTAGTAGAAAATTAGTTAAATAATCTAAGTGAAACATAGCCCACAAAGTAATTAAGTAAAATTAGGTATATGTGGCCGGCCACAACATTAGTGCCCTGCCATAATCAAGGCCTGATTATGAAAGATTTGGAGAGTAGAGAAGCCTAATACACGAGAATAACAGCTAAATTACATAAAATTATCATGAATTTTTACCAATTTCTAACAAACTGTCATGTATTTTCAAAAATGCAATGAACTACCGTGACTTTTCTTAAAATTTTCATAAAATCACCGTGTGTCCTTAGGTTAATAAAATAATCTCGTGAATATGTAGGGAGGAGAGGCACCTGAGTCGCGTGTTTGGTTGCAAGGAAGTGGGTGAAGTAAGAAAATGGGGATGTATAATTGCTCACTTTCCTATCTAGTTAAAACACCGAAAAAAAAAAATGAGAAAACCCCTTTTCTTTTTCCCTTTTCCCTTTTACACAATCACTTCCTCATTTCTAGGGTGCTACAGTTAATTTTGTGGTCATGTAAATCTCATTTGTAATAAGTTGTAACTCAAAACAGTTAATTTTGTGGTCATGTAAATTTCACTTGCATTCTAATTAGAATCTAATTTTTATTTTTCTTAATTAATTTTTATTTTAATATTATTTTGTGATCAGCTTTGTGTTGAACTTTTCCACTTTCACTTTCACATTACTATCCAAACAACGAAAAAGACATAACATTTTTCAAATCAACTTCACAACAACATCTAAATACCATAAAACTCACTAACCAATTCTCGAGTTTTAAAGGAAACTATTACTACTTCCTTACTTCCACTCCTAACCAAACAGCCCTATAAAAACATAGCTGATGTTCAGGTCACCATCTTCTTAACATTGAGCTGATGCATGATAGTTTTGTGAAAATTATAAAAAAGGTTCATTATAATTTGTTACGTTTTTTAATTATGTAATAGTTTTAAAAAAGAGGTGAAAGTTCATCATTGTTTTGTGCAATTTAACCCAAGAAAAACTACACATGGCTCTTTGCTGGTCTTACTTTCATTATGATTTCATGCTTCTTTGACACAACACTTGTTATTATTCCTTTTTTTTTTTAGAAAACAGAAATCCAATTCAGAGTACACGAGAATTTAGAAAATGTTTTGACAAATTAAAAAAAATGAATTTTCTCTCTCTGTATTTTCTGTGGGAAAAAAAATTTGATTTGCAATTCCCTTTATCTAAAGTCTAAACATTAGCAAGCGGGGCATTGACATAAGCCAGCCCATGTAAAGGTCCATCAAGTCTCATGATACAAATGTTTCAAATTAAGAAATCAAAGTTGTTCTCATAGTCACCGATTCGAGCCTACGTGTCAGTAGACATTCTTCTCCTCTGACGCAGCCCCAGTTAGGCTTTGAATTTATTCCCGGGCGGTCACTGGTGATTCCGTCAGCGGATGAGTTAATTAGGAAAAAAAATGCATGCAGCTCGAATAGCCCAAAAGAAAAAAGAAAAAAATTAATTGCATTTTGTTTGAGTCAGTGAAGAAAATTGAACAAATTCCGTGAAAGAGGCACATGTTTTGTGTTTGATTTGATAAAATTGATACTGGGAACGACTCTTCTTCTTCTCGCCAGCCGCCAGTCGGCAGCGTAGTTTATTCCCCACGTGCTATAAAATAGAAACGAAGGATATCATCTCTGTGAGAACCAATTGACCACGTGGGCTGCGTTTTAACAAATCTGAATCACGTGGGGACGAGAGTGGGAGTGGGAACCAGTTCTTCTCCCCCTCTTCTCTCACTCATTTCCGTCTCATTTCAACACGCAAAATTGAAACGTGGAAGAATTCGCAATTCAACGCTGAAGGTTTCTTCTTCCTCCTCCTCTGCTTGCTTAGTTTTGTTTGCAAATTTAATTCATTTTTCGTATTTTTCCCCTCTTCTTTCATGAACGAAATTTCTTCTGCAGATCACGAGAAGGTTACGATTTAGGATGGAAATTTCATCAAAAAAAAATAATAATGGAACTTTGGCTAGTTCCAGCAAGCGGTATGTGATATTAGTAGCTTTTGTTTTTGCTTTAAGAAAGAATTTCTGCTAGATGATCTGTGTATCTGTTGTCTGTTTAATGGTCGTGTATAGAGTTTACATTTTTTTTTTTTTTTGATAATTTTTGTTCTTTCATGTTTTCAATTGGAAAAACACAAAAAGTTGTTCGTTTTTGGTCTTGTTCTGACTGATTTCTTTTGCTTTTAAGTGAAATGTTCAGTACTTTGTTTCCTGCATGATTTTCCCAAAAAAGACAGTGCCTTTGTGGAAGGGGATGTTGAATAATTGGGTAATGCTCTCTAGATCTTTTGTGGGGGCATGAGGGAGTTTCGCCCATTTTAAAGAGTTTTGTTGGTAACAGGATGCGTGTGAGACCCTGAGCAAAAAGCGCAGATAAGATGTTTGTCAATATGCCCAAGTGGGGAAACGAAGCAGATTGAGAGCAGATGTAGGTTATTACTACTTACATAATTTGTGAGTTTAACGAACATGGGGTACGAATCAATATCAGTATCTGGTAAAGAACAACTTTTTAATTCAGGTTGAGTATGACTATTAACCAGATATTACTAAATTCAGGCAAAATATGGGGAGGAAAAAAGGTTCAATATTTTATAATAATCTGTTACTGTATTAAATTAAGAAACTATATAAATTGTGTTAGCTAGATTTATGGTATTATACTGAACTAACTTCAGTTTATATACATCAGAACATGTTCCACTATATTTGTTGGGGTGTTTATTCAGACATTGTGGACAGTCTAGCACTATTCATATGTATATGTAGTGTAAAAAGACACTTATACTAGAATACTGCGGAGTGGTGGGAACTGACCGACCGAGATCGGCGGTGGCAGGCGATCGAACAAGGGAGAGGGGAAAGGATAGCGGTGGCAGGCGACTGGACAAAGATAGGGGAAAGGAGAGAGGCGGCGAGCGATCGGACGAGGGAGAGGGGAAAGGATAGCGGCGAAGGGCGGTCAGACGGGGGAGAGGGGAAAGGAGAGGGGAGCGGTGGCTGGGCTGAAAAGTTGAAGATGGATAAACAGACAAAATTAATGTAGGAGTCAATGGATTATTTTTCCTAGTTCAAGAATTCTAAAAACAATGCAAACTCACTTCATAAAGTCAATAGTCCAATACACAAAGATATTCATGCTAATTTTGATCAATTATTTGGTGAACAAAAGAAATGGAATCATCCAACTTATGAGGCTTTGGAAGTGTAGACGTGAGAGAAGGAATCCACTGATCGCTGAAGATTTCAAAAAATCCAATGAAACCTCTGTGTTCTCTCTTCTGTAACTCATCATTTTCTTAGAGCCAAACTATAAGGCCCATTTGGTTATGCAGTTTAGTTTTCTTACTGCAGGTTTTTTAGTTAAGCCATTTAACTCCAAGATACAAAAATGAGATTGTTTGCTATTATTTTACAACTAAATTAAATTTTAATTATCTAATCTAAAAGTTAGGCTAAGCGCAATTTTTAGAAAACCAGTTAGATTAGATTTTCTTAACTCAGGGACATAAGTGAGAGGGAAGCATTGTCCATTCTCTTCTCATGTTCATCTCTCATCCCCCTCTTTTACTCCTCATAAAAAACCTAGAATTATCTTTCTTCTTCTCATTTGCATTGAGCTTGAAATAACTCCAATCTGTATCCAAACAAATCATAAATTTAGTGAACTACAGTATAGAAAACTGTTACATCCTATCTACACCAAAAAAAATCTAACAAGTGGAGGCATGTTGGGTAACCCAATCTTGATATAGATATAAGGCATTATGGACCTTTCTGGCAAGGGTTAAGGTGAAGGCGTTCTGAGTTTTTAGAAAGAAATAGTAGATTTTAGCAAGTTGTGTTTTTGGTTGTTCTGATAATGGGATGTGGGTGTAGATGTAGGTGTTAGCAAATTTACGTGACATTGTATGTGATCATTCCATAATTCCATTTAGAGCATGAGATATTTGTACCAAAATATGAGTACTTTTGTGGGATGCACACGAACCAGATACATAGACAGTTTGGATATGGCATTTAGCATATCCATGTTTCTCATTCAGTCACGCATATGGATACTGATACGAACAATGGTCCAGTGAGGAACACTCATATCCATATCCGCCAAAACTGGATATGAGACAAACAAATCAAATAATCTACAAATTTGGTTCAGTAAGGACTCATATCTACATCAACTTGCTCATAGCATGGCACACAAATTAATAAATATAAAATTATATAATCAAGTTGTAAGTATAGTTAGCAAATCAAATCAAATTAAAAAAAAAACATACTTATAGAGAGATCCATAAGTAGCTATTAGTCTCTATTCTATCGGTAAATTTCGTGCTTTCTATCGGTAAATTTCATACATGAAAACGCAATGAATTATTTTTTCTAGTTCTAGAATTCTAAAAATAATGCAAACTTACTTCATAATGTCAATAGTCCAAAACACCAACTTCAGTTTCTCTTTCTTGTTTTTGTTTATGCTTTTCAAGAGAAATAGAAATAGGAAAATAGAATTCTCTAGAACTTAACACCAAAATAAACTAACAATCACAGTTGCAAAAATAAAACTTTGAGTAGAAGGAAACCTCTGTAAAATTGTTGGCATTGGGAGATATTTGGCAAATCAGAACATAGCTAAAGATTAAATATGAGTATTATTTAATTTATTTTAACATTTAGAAATCTCTTGCAGCTTCAATTTTGTTTTCTCACTGAAGCTCTGGAAATCAGTCGAATCGGAAGAAATCGGACACCGACGATCGAGGCGGGGAGAAAGAGGAGTACTGGGATAAAAGATGTGGGGTTTGTCCATCGAGAGTCGAGAATCGAGAGAGTCTGCCGCACCCGCCCGATGCCAATGGACATAACCGAGAAGAAGAAGTAGAAGAGGGTGCCCTTGCCCTAGGCCAAGGTGAGAGAGAGGCTTCTTTTTGTCGATTTGGGAATTGGGATTTTATCAAAGATGTTGCTCTCTTTCTCTCCCTCTTGCTCTCTCTCGCGCGGAATGAAGACAGACAGAGAGACAAGATGGACAATTTATGGGCTCACGGGAGAAAACCTCGCTTCGCTCGATTTTTATAAAAAAAAATTATTTTAATTTCTTAATTTAATTTCATGATTATGAAATACAACATTTTAAAGTGATTTGTGCTAGTCTTTATGAGTAGGACATCTTATCCGATCAGAATAGAGTAGACCAGGTGTCATTCATTAGGGATCTAAAATACCATAACCACAATTATATGTAAATGGTGAGTTGCATGCTTCCAAGGGGACAATCGCCTAGTCTCTCAAGAAGGGAATCATAGAACCACCCTTCAAAGAGTAGAGCTTTCCCCTTATTAATTATATCTATGAATACCCTCAAGTAAAAGAAAGTCAGCAAATGATAAATAAACATCAACGACGAATAAATAAGTTCTTCTATTAATAGTGATTCAATTGACATGCATATGCATTATAGAGACAAAGAGGTGGAGAGATTGGCTTGTAGTGGGCAAGAGGTTCACAGGGTTCAAATCCCACTTGCACCAGGTTACAACCTATTTTCCAAAAAGAAAAAATGGATTGGGGTCTAAACAGCATTATCTGTGTTTATTACATCCTTATCAGCCCAAGGCTTGGACTATGCTAGTACAGGTGCAGCTGACTGCAACTTGGCTGGAGTTGGGATCAGTTTGAACTGTTTAGTGCAAGCTAACTTGACGTTCTTTATATTAGTTCCCGTCATATAGATTTGTGCCAGAACACGACTAAGAGCTTTAACTCATCCTTGTAGGAATGGTCCTAGTAGCAAAATTCCCCTATGCAAAGTACTAGATCATGAGCATCTTAATAGAGATTGACTCCATGCTGATAATACCTAAAGGTTGGTATGTCTTGATGTAGAAACAACCAATTGAAAATTACTGAGAATATTGACAAGAAGATGAAACTTGAAAGGTCTGCGGAGAAGCCTAAGACAAGGTTGGTGGACAGTTTCTACTTCAAAAAGAAAGCTGTCATCTCCTGTAAAATTATTCTCTAGTGCTGAGAATTATTACCATCGTAGACTTAGTTGTGTTAGCTGATATCAGTAAGCATGTATTTTGTCAATAAATGGGATTTTCTTATGGAGGTCTAAAGGAAGAGTGAAGTGGTCTCAAAGGGATACTGAGGTTCATAGCCCTTCATTTGCAATTCAAATTGCTTTCCCGATCATGTACCACTAGCAAACAGGTAACAACTCAGGCTAAGTTTTTTTAACTACAGGGTGGCTTTCTTAGAAGGACTACTTTTGTTTGTGCTTCTTAGCTATTTGCATGAGGAACTTCAGCCATAGATTCATTCCTTTTGGACCCCCCCCCCCCCCACAATGAGCGCATTGCAGTCTTGTTTAAAGCATTAAAACAATGTGCATATGCGGAAAGTGTTAAACCATTAGAACACAGAACAATATATCTAAGAGCAGAATTCCATTAATTTCGGCAAGAAATAGCTAATTGAGGACAATTAATTCTTAGGCCATAAACTTAACCCTGCCACTTGCAGGCCCACAGAGCATGGGCTCTGGGATCATATGGTCCCTACATTTGGACATGGCTCTAGGGTTCGAAGTATCGACCGATCCGGTTATGACACAACCAAGTCGTAACCGGAACGGAGCTCTCCGCGACGAGAACGAGACCCGAATCGCAGTTGGGGGTGAGTTTTGACCGACTCGGGGCTGACTCGGTTTTGACTCGGATGACCCGGCCGAGTCACGAAACGACTCAAGTTGACTCGGCCAAGTCGACCGAATCAAGGCCGATTCAGCCCCGAGTCGGCCAAATATCGGTTGTAGACTCGTGAACACAGGTTATAAAAAGGGGGAAAAAACTTTTTACACTTACCTATCCCGATCCAGATGTCGCCATCTTCCTTCGCCTCGAGATTGCCGTTGTCGTCGCCGTTCTCCCTTGAGACCGCCACCGCCACCGCCACCGCCGTCGAGGTGCATACTGCATGTAACTCTCTTTCCCAGTCCAGTCTCTCTTTGTCTCGCAGTCTCTCTCGCTCTCGATCTCTCTTGTCTCTCTCTCTTTTAAGCTGTGGTTTTGTGACCTCTATCTCTCTCGCAGTCTTTCTTCCTCCTTTATCTCTCTCTTTCTCGATCTCTCTTAGTCTCTCTCAGAGAGAAATTGAGAGAGTCGGGAAAGTGAGTGTCTCTCTCACACTCACTTTCCCCTGATCTCTCTGTGTCTCTCTCACTCTCAGTCTCTCTCTATTTTAATCTCTCTCACAAGTCTCACCCACTCGATTTCTCTCCCATTCTCTCTGTCTGTCTCACCCCTTTCTCTCTTAGTGTTAATTTAATTTAATTAATTTAAGTATATATGATTTAGTTAATTTAATAAGATATGATTTAGTTAATTTAATACGATGATGATTTTGTGCATCATCGCAATTCAATGTAAAAATGATTACATTATGCAGGTATTTATGAATATATTTTGTGAAATTTACTATATTATGCATGCATTTTGGCATGTTTCTAGCGACTGACGCATGTATTTATGCATTCTCTTTATATTTAGTGTGCTAAGTGATATGTTTTGAACATGTGATACATAAAAATTGATGTCTATATATTTTTTTAAGATTTATTATGATTTTTTTAGAATTTTTTAGCTTTCTATGTAGCATTTCACGTGTATCGGCCGAGTCTGTTCTGCGACGCCGTGACCGATGCATCTCAGTGTCCGCCGAGACGTCGACCGAGACCGCGACTTTGGACCATGCATGGCTCATAAGTTCCAAAACTTTTGTCTCGTCATGCCTCTTTTAGTATATTTTTTAAGAAAATTGCTCGAAGATCTGGAGAGTATGATCCTTGGCTTTCAAGGTCTTGAGTGCTTTCTTTTATTTCTTCAATACTAAGGCCTGTCTTTGTTAGAGAAATTTTGCTTAGACTGCTTTTATATGTTCCGGGAAGGTGCTTGCAAAATAAAGTTCGAATCAGTTTTTACATTTTTTTTACTATCTAGGTAATTGTTCTCTGTGTCGATCTTGTAGCAGAAAGTGCTCTTATTAGACTGTCCTATCTGAACTCTTGATTCACCCATCTTTATTCTTCTTTGGATGATCATCTATATCTTGGTTGTTATTTATCTATTCTATATTTGCTCTTTTGCAATTTTTTTTGTATTATTCAGCTAGATAATTTCATTATTGATTATTCGTTTCTATGCACATTTTCTCACTTGTAGATGATTCCTTCCTATCAAGTTGGTACAAGAGCAGACTCCCATTGGCTCACCCTGTTTCATTTCTTTACCTTTATTCAATACTTTCTTAATAAACTATTTACAACCCTTTGCATCTTGGAATAAGATGAGTCTTTTCTAACTTAGTTCAGAAGATGAATGCTGGTAATGAAAGAAAGGACAAGTTGTGATGATGAAGAGGATCATGAATAGGATGATAATTGGGGAGAACTGCCACCCCCATTGAGAAAACATGGTAATATTGAATTTCCCTTCTGGTTCATCATCTTCATTTGCCTGACTGATAGGCATCCATGTTCATCACCTTAACCTAGTGTAGCCTAACTTTAAGTGCGCTAGTCATAGCTGGATATTAATTAGAGTAGTGACCGTTGACACTCAAGTGAGAATAATGGCGGCAGTGTTGGATGAGAAGGTCAACAAGTCCGTGGATAAAGCTGTTTAATTGGCCTGATTTAAATTTTTGTCGCACTACCTACAGATGTTGCTTTAGGGTCACAGCAGTGGTTACTAAGCATGGTATCAGATAATGTTGTTTCTGTCCGAGGTTCAAATCTTTCCTGTCTCTCATACTTTTCCCTGCTCATACCTGTTTGTTCAGGTGCTAAGAGACCACAAGTGAATGGGGAGTTAACTTTTCAATTGTTGGTGAACTATTTATGGCTTATATGGCTTGTCAAAGTAGTCATTTGACAAAGTTCATGCTGTAGACCAAGCCATGGAATGGCTTGTCAAAGTTATCTGTGTTTGGGTGGTGGTGGTGGTTGGTGGTGTGTGTGTGTGTTTTTTTTTGGGGGTGGGGGGGGGGGGGGGGGGTTGTTTATGAGTGGAATTCAAACTGCAAACCTCTTGTACAATTGCAAGATGGTTTGCCACTAGGTGCAGTGCCACTCACAGGGAAGGTTTATTTTGTTGCCATGGAACTTCAGAAACTCTAGTTAATTGATGTGGAATACTGACAACTTGGCAAAATCCTCTGAAATGACAGCAAGAAAGAAGATCCTTGAATATTTAGAGCAGTGTCTACAAAGGAGTTGAGCGCACGAACGTACTTCAAGTTTGGCTTTGGGGCAGTTTTAACAAAAGATGAAGCACGAATCTCTGGTTAAACAGCGCGCTTCTCGTAATCATGAATAACATGAAGAGGAATGGTGAGAGAAAAACTGCTAGTGTTACGAAGAAGGTTCTTCAATTACACATTGAAAACTTCACTAACTTTATCATGAGGATTGCAGAGCTGAAAGAGATGGTGCATGTCTTTCACAACCAAAGAGCGGATTGGAACTCAAGGTTCTGAATATCAGGATTCAGAAGAAAATACATTGTGCAACCAAGGAGCAAGTATTAGTCATCTCTCACTTATGAGTTGGGGGTTGACCTTTCGACACCCCATGCACACAGCATGGTGTTGCAGTGATGAGGACAAGCTCAACGAGTCCATGGGGAAGTTTGTTAGAATGGGTATACATTTTGTCCCACTAGATTACGCTTTAGGGTCTTGATTGTGGTCACTAAGCATGCTACGAGAGAATCATGTTTCTTAGGTTCAAATATTTCCCCTCGTACTTTTTCCTCTGTTCAGATCTATCTCTTCTGCTGTGAAGATACCACAAGTGAAATAGGGTGCTAACTTTCCTTCATATGTGTTGTTGATGCGTTATTTATGGCTTTTGCTGTTGGGTCAAAGTAGTCATCCGATAGAAGCCATGCTACATACACCAAATCTAAGTTAGATAAGCTGGCTAGGGAGCTTTTCTGGTTGTTTGTTGTGCTCTGTTCATTTGAATGTCTGTTGATGGTTTTTCCCGTTTCAGGCAAGGTTTGAAATATCACCCGGAATCGATATTTTAGACCAATATAATTGGACAATACCCGATACTCAAGATTTGAAATGTCACCCTATATCGATATTTTGGACTGATATAATTGAACAATACCCGATGTTAGCGATACAACTAACAAAATGGCCAATATTGCCGATTTCAACGCCAAAATCCTAAGGCCAATACTGATACTGATATTTCAAATCATGATTAGGGTTAAGTATGGTTATGAAGATTGTTGTCACGTTACGCTCTGGCATAGGGTCTAACTTTAATGGCTACTAATTTCTTTTGTGCTGGTGGATGTCGCCCTCTTATGTCAACACACAGTCAAAAATATAGTGACATAAAGAAAACCTAATTGATCAATGCCCACTAACTCGCCAAGCAGTCAGGATATTTGTTAACAACTTAGTGATGATTTTGCTTATGCCATTAAAAAAATTTAAGGCCTTAAATTTCCAGGACAGTTGAGTTTCTTCTCATATTTTATGGATGAGTTCCACTTGTTCGTAGTTCTTCCTGTTAGTAAAGGACCCTCGTCGAATAAAGATATTAGAGAATCAGTTTAACCACTTTGCAAAATTTACAATAGAGGATGGCGATCTGTCAGTTAGTGGGTCTTCCTCTACTCCTAGTTTTCATATGGTTTGTGTGACTACCTCCTTAAACTTCTAGTCCAAGTCAAACTATTCTCTCTTAGAGAAAATGTAGGATCTCCGCCTGCAAACTAGTAGCAGCAGTCCATCGATTGTTGGTACCGACAGAAATCAGTCTTTGACAATTCCCCTTGTGTGCGATTCGTGATCTTTGTTTTTCACGAGGGAGACCCATTGAACTCTAGGCTATGAATAATGTTGCCTCATTCGCTGTTTTCTTTTCTTTTCCCTTCTTTTCTCCAGAAGAAGACATTCTTCTCCCCCTTCAAAAGCCATTTATACCTTAGCTCTTTCTCCATATAATTTCCTCCAGCCTCTCTTCTCTTCCCAACTTTGCCAACTCCTTGATAACAGGTCCTGCACCCTATTTTTCCAGCTTACAATATTTTTCTACTTTAATCTATCTGGTACCCAATGGAGACGAATTCGGTTAAGATGGGTGCAAGTGAGGCGACCTAGCCTAGACGTTGTGGTGATTGGAAGAGTCTGAGGCCCATTGCTTGGAATATTGGTTGTCATGGTCACATGTTTTATTTGCGGACAGTAGTCTAAGGCACCATGTATTAGAAGTTATTGTGATGTATTTTGGAGGTTGTTTTGTTTGGACTAATTATCTTATTATGAAATCATTAGGAAAGGTATGAGGTTTTACCTATTTTGTCTCGGTTTTGGCCATTAGGTCTCAGTTTCGATGAGGATCAATTCAAACTGATATGCAGTTTCGATGAGGATCTGCAGTTTCGATTTCACTAACTTATACTAACTTAATGATGTGGGCATCCGACGACACCTGAAGCGTCACGAGCTTATTTGTTTTTTTTATCGGAGTCTGTACTTATATTTTATTGAGTCGAGTCATCTTTCTTTATTTAGTAATTTTGTTTTTCCTTTCTTTTAGTACCACATCGATTATGTGAAGAAAAAGTATGAGATTGCAAGCCTATTTAAAGGCATGAAATTGTATTGGAAAGGAAGGAATATTTATGAATAATTTTCTGAGTTATTTTCGAAATGAAAATATCTTATCTTTTGTGAGTTCGGGTGTGAAATTCGATCCTCCAAGATTTTGAGTGTGAAGGCATAATCCAATTATCTTCTTATCCCTTCTTTCAAAATTCTATCATATCTCAACTCCACTCCTCAAATCTTTCCCCACATTATCCCATCCATTTTTCTTTTCAGAAAATACAAAAGAAATACAAAAAAATACAAAACCAAAGAAAGAGAGAAAGCCCAGCTGCTCCTCTTCCAACCCCCACATGCCACCATCCATCCCATCTTCTTCTTCATTTCCCCTCCAAAGCGAACCCATCATATCACCATCTTCCCCTCGTCTTCCTCCCTGCCGCATCCCCACCAATCCATAGTCGGTCCATCCCCTCCTACCACTTCCCTCATCTCCCTCTACATGAGCAACACCTCCCCCTAAAATCAACCTGTGCTTGCCAACATAGCACCCCACAAACTTCCCCTCTTGCGTAAGTACCCTCTTCCCCAAAATCACCCTGTTTCACATCAACAACAGCAGCCACACCAACACCAACAGCAGAATTCCTCCTTCCATCCTCTGCGTGCGATAGCAGCCCATCCGGTCGCCTCCACCTGCTGTCCCTCTCCTTCTGCGTGCGTGCACAGCGAGCAACGCTGCTTCGGATCACCTGCAACAACGACAAATACAACTTCAGTTTCACTTGTCAATAAATCGGAACATTAATATTAAAGCAATTCAACTGAGTAATGTTACTAGAGAACGAGCTTCTCAATAGGTAATTTTTTTCAGCAATTGGACATTCATTGAATTACATCACACATTTATCTCTATAGTTTTATCAGAAATTAATGTTATCCACTATATTTATGAGAACGTGTGTTAATGTACTTGGACTTGTTATTTGCTGATACGAATATTGCAAATAGGACTATTTCATGCTTAACTAAATGTTGCGTTTGACTATTCGAGAATTCAAATGTATAGACTATAATTACAAATTATTGTTGAAATCCATCCTGAGATATTAAAAGTTTTAGATTATTTTCTACCGAAAATCATATTTTAGTGAAACGTTACGAATTCAGATCTATCACTGATGTACCACACCATAGGGTCCCGTTTCACATTGCTTAAGTTTTGGATAGTTTTGGTTTCAAAAGGCATCTTACTGAATCAAGGTTTGAAATCTCATTTATGTATCAGTATCAATCGGTGATTTATGGTATAACTTTCGGCTATATCGAGAATATCAAACATTTCATCCATGGTTTCAAATATCATATGATTACAATATATATTACAATATTATTGAGAAGATTGATACAATGTTAACCTTATAATATTGGCCAGTACGGTTGCCGATAATACCAGCCAGTATTAACGATATTGACACTAAAAATCATTGGCTCATACCTATACCGAGATTTTAAACCACGACTTCAAATATAGTTGTATCAATCACATCTTATTCAAGTTTTTAAAAGTAAATAAAATCTACTAATCATTTACTAAAAAGTTATTGTCAAATGTAACATCTGATATATTTGAACCATGATTTCATGATAATCGTATCAATCACTTCTTTATCAACAACAACAATTAAGCCATTTGTTCCAAGTATTTTGGGGTAGGCTATATGAACCAAAGAGAATTACATCGGATCGGACACATGGATCAGCTTTCTCCACTCATTCCTATCGAGTAATATGCCTTCATTAAGATCTTTAGCCTCTATATCTTGTCGTATCATCTCCATCCATTTTTTCTTCAGTCTCCCCTGCGTTCTTTTAACTTGCCATAATTTGATACGTTTACTCGCCGGATTGACGTATCTGTAGGTTTACGTCGCACGTGATCAAATTAATCACTTTTTTATAACTTTTAAAAAGTAATCAAAATTTACTAATCATGTACTAAAAAGTTATTGTCAAATGTAACATCTGATATATTTGAACCATGATTTCATGATAATCGTATCAATCACATCTTTATAAGTTCTAAAAAGTAATTAAAATTCACTGATAATTACCAAAAAGTTATTGTCAAATGTAATATCTGATGTTATATCTGAGCATTTACATCCTCATGTTTGTTACATTTCTAATATCGATTTCTCCTCTATTGGGGGGGGGGGGGGGGGGGGGGGAGATCTTCTATATGCTGTTATCATCACAATTTGCAACTCCATTGGCTGAAATTCTGCAACAACCAAATGCACAGAAATTACCGTGGACAGCCTGGCTAATTATATTGTTTTTATATATGCAGCTGATATAGATTATGTTACTTCTTTTTCCTATATGTACCGTCTAGTATATTTCAACTTTGTTTAAAGTGTTTATTGATAGTAGTTTCTGTAACATGTCACTGATAACTGCTTTTACCCAGGCATGTAGAGTTAGATATTTCATTCATTTAATATTTTAGTGTTGCTTTTACTGTATGGTGCTTTTTGTTTTTTCTTTTCTTGTGTAGGCTCTAAAGTTATTTAAGCTTTGGTCAATTGCATTTGCGAATTCGCCATCCAATATTTTTACTTAGTGATGGAGAAGACTGGGCGTCTTAGAAAGCTCACAGGTTTCTTGGTATTATATGAAGCGCTTGGTAGGAAAATGTCTGGCAATAAAAAATGATTAGGACCTTTTCATGGTTAAGCATAAAATCTTCATATAAACTGCCTCAGGGATACACCTATATTTTTATTAGGCGTGTGCGTGCGCGCGCTTGAGGAGAAAAGGTGGGATAATTAATCCCCTTGTTTGATTTAGAAGATGCAACAATAAAAAGGATCCAACAACTAACAACTGCATCATGGAAAGTGATGCCAAGAGTCCTTCCAAACAAAGAATTCATAGATAGACAAACATGGCTCACTGAAATAGAAACAGTAAGACATGTCCGTTCCTGGTAATCTGAAAAGGGACGGGGGTGGGGGGGCGGCGGTGTGGGGGGCATCTGCTCAAGCGTTCCTTCTGAGATGAGTTGTCTGCCTGGTGATTCAAATCCTGAGTCATTTGTTCCTGAGCTTTCCACCATTTTCTGGGATAGCCATGAGTTTCTTCATGGTATCTGAGACAACAAGGCAGGACTGAGAACTGATGTTAGCCGAGTCTGTGAACTGGGGGCTTGTTTACTTTTTTATCTTTGAACACAATGAAATTTCTTTGTGGTGACACAACCCACATAATAATAGCCACAACCACTGTATCCCTTCCCTGACAAATATCCCTTTTAGCCCTGTTCTCCCCTCCATTAATTTCATTTGATGCAGATTATTAATTTTGGTCCTAGCCTTCCTAACAGAAATGGTAACCTGACAGTTGCTATTGGCTTTTTCACTGGGAATGCAACAACAAACACGGACATGGAACAAATATGTGACGCTGCAGTTAGGAGACATTTTTCTAGGTGAGTGCCATCGTAGCACAATGATATATCTGGAGATGAACTGGTTGTGTTCGGATCGGATGATGTAAAATCCAAGTCCAAACCGATAAGGAAATTACACGTTGACATATCTGGAGATGTACTGGTTCATTTCTGATAGGTTCATGTAGAATCTGAAATCTAAACCCAATAAGGAAATTATCCCTAGGTGAGTGCCATTATATTACATTGACATATCTAGAGATGTACTGGTTGTGTTCAGATTGGATTCATGTAAAATCCAAATCTGAACTTGATCACAAGATCCAAATTCGGATCCCAACATTGTTTCTTGAACCATTTTTGGATCTGAATCCTTTCCACTGTGTTGGGGTGGCGGATGTTCCACTTCACCAATCACAACTGTCTATCGTTCCATGAATGATTATGATTCGACCTAAGTGAATTGAGGATGGGTGCGGTGCACCGGAGTTATGACGGTAACAGTTATATATGTCAGTGAGGATCACAACATCCAAACATTAATGAGCAGTGGACCATACATAAGTGAAATTGAGAATGAGTATCTGAAGTTATTTGGAGAAAAATACTTTTGGATTTCTTAGGTAAAAATATGGAGCTATAATTTGAATCATCTCCTCGCTTTATACACATAACAAGTAGGTTTCAGTTGGGTTCTGGGTAGTAGGTCAGGTGTCAGTATCCTAGGGTTTTGGGCGATGCCATAGGTTTAGATGTATTTTTAGGGTGTTCTATATGGTCACTCATTTTGAGCATATCAGATCTTTTTCACGGGATTAGTTATGGATAACGAGACATATTTTTACTGTGCACATATTCTTAGTGTCTTTAACATATTTGAGCATATCAGATCATTTCACATGTATTTAATCTCGATTTAGCCTGTACAATAGCATATTATGATTATATTTAGGGTGTCCTATGCAGTGAGTCACTTTGTGACTGAAAAGGTTAAAAGTTGGGATAAACACCGTGCATAACCAAACTCGAAGTAGAATCGGGTTCTACAAAATGCACTCGAAATCACAGACGTAGTGATTTTATGGGTCTCGAGTCCAGAAAACTTGTTTATATTTCAGATCGGGTTAGCAGGTTAGTTGACACTTCTTTAGTTTGGAAGAAAGGCTGCATCCAGTCTCGAAGATGACACCTTCCATTTCGCATCCTTTGGGGATGCTCCTTTACCACTGAGTCAGGTTTCAGTGATGGTTCATTCGTGTATATAGAATTATCTACGTCTTAAGCCCCGAAATAGTATTCTTATAGGAACTAACACCTAACATTGAAAAAAACTAGTACTTACCATCTGTTGAGAAATTGCCTAATGGCCTAGAAATTGCCAGGAAGCTACTAATCAATCCCCCACATGACTTTAATTATATAATATCATCATTTGTTACACCCCCACCAGTCTCTAAACTCATTCTTTTTTTTTCCTACAGAAAATTACTAAACATAGTGAGTGACATGGGTTGCTTGCATCTCACCTTGTTGACTCCTGAGGTCCCTGTGGTGTTGATTAACCGATAACCCGATTCAAGCCCGACCCGTATTCTTGTTTATGAGTACGTGGACATGTATAATACTTACAAAATTAATAAATATGCATGAGTAAAGAGAGGATGTGGAGTTCTTTTGAAAAACTAGTCAGTAGTCACAGCTAAAACTTACCGGGTCAATTCATAGCGGGTTCGGGTCTCTAGTTTATCCTGCAAAAATCTAACGGGTCTGTTGGCTTGTTGACTCACTAACAGGCCGTACTCTATTTGACCATTCGGGCATGGACTCTTTAAACGAAACCAAGTTGAAGTTGTTAGGTCCCAATTTCCCCATGTGCGCACTGGAGAAATTGTCACGTGCTGCATTCTTTTTTTTTTTTTTTTTTTTTAAACATAAAAGAACGTGTTGTTTTGGTTTTGTGTCAGGCTATTAGCGCACTTGACCAAATCCAGATCTAAACCCAAACCCCAACATCCACATTGACCACGTGCTTAAAAAACAAGTGGGGATAGTCCACTCTCGTTCTGTTCTCAAGTATATAAGAGAAAATGGGAACCAAGTGCTATAGGATAGAAAAGAAAATGGATCTCTTCTCTTCTTCTTCTTCATCTCCTTTCCAAGAAGAGTTGATGCCCGGAGAGATGCTCCTCTGGGATTTCTCGCCGGAGCCCTCCGATCTTGTTGCCGCCGCCGCCTGCCTTCTCTCTCCTCCGGTGGAGGAGCCACCGCCGGCTGTGCCACGCAGCGCATTTGTGAGTTATGTCAGACCGGATTGCTCGAGCTCTCGGATACGTTGTGAGAAGAAGAACATTCATCATAGAGTGATCAGGCTCTTGAGGGGGATCCCGAGAGATCGATCGGAGAACAGGACCGGCGAGCATAGCCGAGGGTTTCGGCACATGATGAGGGAGAGGCAGAGGAGGGAGAGGTTGAGCCAGGGCTACGCTGATCTGCATTCCATGCTTCCCTATGGATCAAAGGTAATCGTGTGATAGTTATGAGTTTCTTAATTTAGCTACTGACTCTCATAAAGACATTATTGAGGATTTTTTTTCCTTATAGGAAATCTGTCGTTTTGTCAAGTGATGAAAAAACTTGTATTTGTTGTCCACGTTGAACAACTTGCAAGTCTATTAGCAGAAGTGCAACACATTAGCGTATTTGTATATAACATGAAAGTTGCCTCCTTTCCCTTGCTGAGCCGTTGGGTTTGTTCTCAAATGGATACCGGTTCGAAGACCGTGGGGGACACAATTTCACGCACTGGTCCAATGGATCAGGTATGGCAAGGGCTGGGTTTGCCATGGTGGGCTCTGGTCCCGAGGATTAGTCTGGTGCTTTGGGCACTGGGATACCACGTATCAAAAAAAAAAAAAAAAAAAAAAATCTAGTGTTAAGTGGCGAGGCCGAAATTTATACACGGTTGCAACTAATTTGGTTGGTTTCCTTTTCTTTCTTTCTTTTTTTTTTTATCAAAACCGGATGTTAGTCCCTTATCATATTCAGATATCACTCTCTAACAACTTAATGTTTGTTTAAGGACAGAGAGAGACAGAGAGAGAGAGAAGATGATACCTAAAATTACATGTGAGGTTGGTGGGGTTAAGTTAAAGGACAAATATGTTCTAAAACTCATGGAAAAACTTAATGTTTGTTTCACTTGGACTAAGAGGCGAGCCACGTCATCATTGCATTATTTTTATCTAAAATGATGGTGTTAGCGCCGTAATTATCATTTAACTATCACTCCCTATTCTCTCGCTCTCCCCTAATATAATAAGAAAATACCCCGGCCCCACCACGTAATAGCCTAGAAATTGCCTAGAAGCTACTAATCTCCGCGCATTGACACTAACTGTGACCCAATTTTCCCACGTGAGGAAACTGCGGACCAGAGAAATAGCAACGTGCGGTTTTGTTTGTTTTTAAACCATAAAAAAATCGTTGTTTTTGGTCGTAGCGCGCTTGACTTATCTTAACCCAACGTCCACATTGACCACGTGCTTAAAACCAACAAGTGGGGGCCGCAGTCCTCTCTGTTACCCGAATCTAGCCCTCTTGTCCTGAGCTCTATATAAATGAGAACCCAAAAAAAAAGGGCAAAATCTACCAGAGATAGAAAATGGATCTCTTCTCTTCTCCTTACTCTTCTCCCTTCCAACAAGAAGAGATGGTGCTCGGAGAGACGTTCCTCTGGCAGTTCTCGCCGGAGCCCTTCGATCTCACCCCGGCCGCCCCCTCCCCCGTCCCTACTCCGTCTCCCCGCAGCGCCTTTGCGCGATACATAAGGCCGGATTGCTCGAGCTCTCGGATGAGCAACGAGAGGAAGAACATCCACCGTAGAGTGATCGAGCTCTTGCGGAGGATCCCAGGCGGTCGACCGGAGAGTAGGGCCGGCGAGTGTAGCCGAGGGTTCCGGCACATGATGAGGGAGAGGCAGAGGAGGGAGAGGCTGAGCCAGAGCTACGCAGATTTGCATTCCATGCTTCCCTATGGATCAAAGGTGTGCTCGTTTGCTAGCTATGAATTTCTTTATAATGTGAATTCGAAGCAAATACAAGTAACAATTTCTGAACTCAAAACAGTTTGCAGCAAAATTAGGCGATTTTATGCCATATTGAGTTCTTCATTGTTTGTTTTGGCAGCCCGATAAGAACTCGATCGTGCAGTCGGCCGCGGCGTATGTTAGAGAGCTGAAAGGAGCGAAGGAGGAGCTGATGAGGCGCAACGAGGAGCTCAAAGCGAGAAGCGCGAGAGGGGCGAAGATCAAGATTCGGGCGGCGAACCCTTCTTCGACGATTGATTCGATGATCGGCGCTCTGCGGTGCTTGAAGGCCAGGGATGCCAAGGCTACGGCCATCCAAACTGAGTTCTCCGGCCATGAGCTAACAGCGATCGTGAGCATTGAGTCCAAGGTCAGCCAAGAAAAATTGATGTTTAAACATTTCAAATATTATAAGGCTGGGTTTTTTTTTGGATATCACCCCCTCAAATCAATCAATATTTTCTGTTTAGAAATTCCCCTCCTTCAAAGCTTTAAGTTGTTTGAAATTAACCCTATCCATTATCTTTAATGATTTGGGATATTAAGTTTGACAAAGAGTTTTTCAAAAATACTCATATTTCCCTCTTAGACTTTAGTACCTTGGCTTATTTAACTCTCTAAATCTTTCAAAAGCTTTTTTTTTTTTTTTAAGGTACTCACATAATTGCATGTTAGATGGTTAGCAATAAGAAATTGAGAGGAATATATGATGCACTAATAAGCCCTTGGTTCTTTTTCCCCATTATGTTCTCTTTATTTTTAACTCTCTATTTTTAAGAGTATGAAAAAACATCACAGAGTTTTGACACGAACAAGAGATTTGACAATTTCATGAAAATCATCTAGAACTGCTGATCTATAACATTTTTAATTTTTAAAATACATATAGTTCTATACTCGAAAAGATATGATTAGTTCTTTTTTTGAGAGTTCACATGCCTTTAAACAAGGCTAATATAAGGATTTTGAGTAAAATTATGTTAAAATTAACAATTCAAATCTTTAGTGATAAGTAAGAGGACTAATTTCAAAGAACTTAAAACTTTTAGGGGGATAATTTCTAAATATAAAGATTCGAGCGGGGTATTTCTAAATCGGAATGATTTGAAAGGGTATATCCAAAAGATTTTAAGTAAAAGCAAGTATGCAAAATTTAATTTGTGGGCCCCCCAACCACCCCCCACCAAAAAAAAAAATTGACACTACTCAATCAATTAATTAATTAATTAATTAATCTTTGTTTTATTATGTGAATGATGTTAGGTTGGGGCTTGTGAAGTGGAAAGAGCTCTCGTGGAGTCTTGGAGATGAGAGAAGAAGCTGTTGCTGTGCTTCCACGAAAGGAGAGTTAATTTGTTACGTGCAAGATGCCCAATTTCCAGTTAAGAAATTCTTTTGTGAAGACCAAAGATTTTTTTATATATATATAATTTTCTTTCTCTTTCCGAGAAGGTGATGAAGTGAGATCTTTGGCCACAATATTTCCCCTTTTTTTATTCCTATTTGTTAATTCAGGTACTGCGAGACCCACATCGCGGGGCCCACACGGTATCACTAGAGTAATGCTATTTGTACCGTTTTTTTACCCTACATTATATTACCACTATTATATTCATGAGGGTGTGATTTAAAATTCATAAAATAGTAGTACAATGTAATATAAAAAAAATAGTACAAATAGCATTCTTGTATCAGTATTAGAGTTTCACGGATATGAGAAAACTAGCTCTGAAAGTGCCATTAGATGCAATTGACAGCGAGCATTTGAGCCTGATGTACAAACTCTCTCTCTCTCTCTCTCTCTCTCTCTCTCTCTCTCTGTGGATCATTGATAATATATAAAGGAATTTGTTCTTGTGATTTATTTGTAGACCATAATTGTCAGTTTTTGAGGTATGCTTAAAATCTCATCTCATTTCATCAACACTTTTTTTTTTGCGAAATACTCCTATGAGAACATTTTTCAAATTAAATTTCGTGAGAACTCCATAGTGAGTCATGTCATGAATGAACTGAACCGTTTATCTTGAACTACATACTCTAATTTGACTAGCTAGAAAAATCAAGTGATTCTAAGCATTTTTACCTATACATCAAATGACATTTTTTTCTACGGTTAATAAAACATATTTTTTGTAACCACTTACTACATAGGTAAAAGGCTTTAATTACTTGATTTTTCAAAGTTAGTCTAATTAAAGTAGGTAGATCAAGATGAATGGTTCAGATCATCTATGTAGTAACCCACCGTGGAGTTCATACAAAGTCTAATTTGAGAACCGTTCTCATATTATCATTCACATACACACACAAAGAGGATGGAGAGATCACCCGCCGGTTATACACAAACACCCATCACTAATTATTCAAGTTAAATCCCCCATTCGACGAAGCCAGGATTGAACTTGAGAAGAGGGAGGAGTGTTACCGATGATGCCACTCCGAGATTTATACCTATTGAATTCATATCCAAACTGAAAATTCAGGCATGATTCAGATCACAGCAGAGAATGAATCAGTCACTTATTTGAGAGAGTATTATTATTTGCATACCTCTGAGAGCAAAAAATGCGCAAATATCTTCATTATTTGCTAAAATATGCAGTTATACACACTTCTTGGGCAATTTGGTGTTAATCGAGATTGCGAATCAGATTTCAGGTGGCAAGTTTTTGCAAAATACAATTAGATTTCTAATTATGAATACACTTGTTACACTATATACTTGACAATCTGTAGCAATGAAGCATACAGTTTTAGGCTTTTAGCATGATCTGCAGCAGAACACCCTTCACATATGCAAAGCCCATATGCTACATTCTTAACAACAATATACTTTGAAAGGAAATTCGCACACGCATATGAATTAAAACTTCAAGAACACAACATCTTGCAGGAAACACAAGGGGTTGCACACAAGAACAAATCATATTTTCGGCGAGCCCCCAATCCATATTTCTCAGTCGTGTCCAGATCGCGC
The DNA here is from genome assembly GCA_038442645.1 of Agave tequilana. NCBI lineage: Eukaryota > Viridiplantae > Streptophyta > Magnoliopsida > Asparagales > Asparagaceae > Agave > Agave tequilana. Next base: position 102,352 of record JAVJIF010033555.1, on the reverse strand, counting down.
ATCCCCTCAGGCAGATTCCACTCGAAGTAGTACAGAAGGTTAGCAAAGTGCCAGTTCCATCGTAGAGAGCCCAAACAGAATCCCCGGACAAATTCTTCCTCCTGCCACAAACGGTATGAACTCGTAGTTACCCCCCTTGAAATCAACTGAGCTCCCTTCGAACACTTTCAGGCTCGTCCCAGTATATCGGATCCCTCCCCATGGCCCAGGCGTTAAACACCACCCGGGTCTTCCCAGGGATCTCGTAGCCATGGATCTCGCATTTCTCTGTGCATTCTCTAGGGATCAGGAGTGGAGCAGGAGGGTGCAGACTCAGTACCTCTTTGATTACTGGTCTCAAATAGTTCAGTTCTTTGATGTCACCATCTGTTAGCTTGCCTTTCTCACCTACAACATCCTTTACCTCGCCCTGGACCTTCTTCATCACTCTGGGGTTCCTCATAAGTTCTGCACAGAAGCTGAGGTTCCGCTGCCTGCAGCAAACACATCCTGGAAGGCAATGGAATCATCAAAAACATGGAGTTAAATTGTCATCTTAAAAGTAATTATGACACATGTTTTGATTAATATTTATTTTGAAGGCGTATGTGCAGCCATATTTTCCTTCTCCATCTAAAGTTCCTCTTAAAACATTGGACTTTGAACCAGGCTCACCAATCATATCTCTAAAGTTTGGACTTCCTTGCATGATTATTAGTTTTAGAAGACAACATTTAAATTCTAGACTGTATTTGCTACATCTCTAAACCCCCACAATTAACTCAAATATTATACTTTAATAAGCACTTCAAGAAGGAAACATTAATAGTAATAACTATGTTAATTCAAGATTATTAGCTTAGATAAACCCCCACCAGAGTAATAGTGAGGTTAACATATATAATTTAGTTATTTCTGGTGACATTTTGAACCGGTGCCCATAGTAATTACATCATATTGAGGCAAGTAATATTTCTGGTCCCAATAACTGCATATAAACTATTAGTAGTGAGGTAAGTAATATTGTTTTATACTTCATAATTAAGTTTAGAGAAATCTTATGATAAGGTCCCTTGGGAGGTAATGTGGTCTCTATTAAAAATGAGAGAAACTTCTACCACGTATGTTGCTATGATTTATATGTGTGATAGATCAGTAACTAGGGTGAGAACAATTGCAGGGAAAACAAAGTTGTTTTCTATTACTATAAGCTTTCACAAAGGATCATATGGTGGATTAAATCATTATCTTTTTGCATTAGTGATGGATAAAATTGTTAAGCATATTAATGATTAAGTCCTACAGGGCATGTTCTTTCCTATGATATATCATATTAGTTGACAAAACTAGAGAACTAATAAGTTCTTAACTAGAAAAATGGAGAGAAACTTTAGAATATAGAGGATTCAAAATTAGTAAGACGAAAGCAGAATATATAGAAAGTGAAAAAAATGAGTGTATAGTCAATAAATACCTCATTCTTCCTCACAACACTCATTTTTGTTATTTGAGATTAATCATTAATCAAGATGATGGAATAGAGAAAGATGCGATTTATAGGATCAAAGGTGGATGGTTAAAGGGAGAAGTCTTTCTAGGATTTTATGTGATTGTACAAAACCCGTGAAATTGAAGGAAAGTTGTATAGACAGCTATAAGACTTGCTATCCTCAATGATTCAAAATGTTGGATAGTTAAGAAACAACATGTCCATTAAATAAGTATAACAAAATTAAGAATATTGAGATGGGTGAATGATAATGCACTAAAAGAAAGGATAAGAAACGAGTGAAATTATACAAAAGCTAGATGTTACTCCAATTGAGGATAAACGAGAGAGAATCAATTAAGATGACCAATAAATGCATCAATTAGGAAAAGTCATTAAATCATAATTAATAGCGCAACAAAGACTAGAGCAAGGCTTAAATGAACTTGGATGTAGACAATTAAAAAGGATATGTTAATACTTTATGTGACTGAGATGACAGTTGAATGTAAGAAAAGAATTCACGTAGCCAACAAAACATTGAGAAAATAAGTGCAGTTTGGTGTCCCCTTCAGGATTTGAACTATGTATCTCTGGAGTATCTGATTTTCCATATATCACTATATTAAGCTTTTCTTAAAAGGACAAGTACGATCAAAGGGCATATTTAAAGGTGGTAGGTGGTGGGTAGATATGACAAAAACCTTTTAGTTAGATCACTTACAAAGATGATTGCCTTTATACTGGTACCTGTAAGATGTACTCCTAAACCATCCTGACCTTGCAGATTAAGGAGAACATCCAATAAATTCTCTTGCACACTCTCACCATTCCCATCCTTCATCACCATTGCCCTCCTCCACTTGTGCTCTAGCATGATACCTTCAAGAATCCTATCAACTTTACGGTGGCACCTCTCTAGCTCAGACTCAATTCTAGTGATCAAGCGAACCAATGAAAGCTAAATCCACTCGAAAATTCCAATCCTTCCTTCAGTGCTTCCAAGAAAGTCCTAGTTATCTTTGCATCTGTTTCCAAAAGCAATCTTAGCAGTCGTTTCATTTCCGAAGGCATGGAGCAACTCAGTGAGATTAACAGGCGAGGGGCTCATGGAAAGATTCGCATGAGACCGAATGCCTCTTCCTCCCTCCTAATGGACTGAAATGGCTAGACTCTTTCGGCGCTCAACAGCTCTACAACAAAGAACCTGCGCAACTCTCCCAATATTCTCCATAAGGAGCAAACACCAAGCCCACGCTGTCGTAGAGCATGATCTTGCCGGAGAGGATGTTAGGCCTCGATGCAAAGTTAATGTCATGGGTCTTCATCTCTCTTGCTGTCTCCTTGGAAGATACAACCACCATTGAGACTTCGCCAAGCTTTAGGTGCATGAAAAGGCCGTAGGTTTGGCCAAGTTTCGGAGGACATAGTGGGGTAGGGATCCAAGGAGGTGATGCATGCTTCCGATGACAGGTAGCTACCGAGGTCGGGGGGTAGTTTGCAATTTTGAGGTGTAAGAGGTTTTGTGAGCTTGACGAGAAAAAAGAGGAGAAAATTGATGATGAAAAGAAGGTAAATTAGGTGTAGCAGTTCCATGTGGTATCTTCAAGACATAACCTAGCATAATTTGGCTCAAATGGATGGATTATTGCTCTAAAAAGTGGCATTAAATTCCTCCCTAACACATTGAACACCCCTTACTCCTATCCTATGCAGGAGTTATAAGGATTGATCCCATAAAGAGTACTTGACATTTTATATATCATCATATGAAAAGTGTTGTTGGCAGTCCCAAGTTCAAGTTCCGGCTACGGCATATGTACCCCAAAAAAAAAAAAAAAATGAAAAAGGTTCTTCTCCACATTTTCATAAGAGAACATAGAATAAAGAAAACCAGACCATGTTCTCCAATAAATTTTAAACTACAAAAAAAAGAGATAAAAAGAACTAGAAAAAAGATACAAGAGAAAAATAAAGAGGTTTTCAACCCAGGCCAGTCCACTAAGAAGGAACATGACTTTGACCTGCACAAAGGGCTAGACGGCTAGACCGTAAAAATTCCAAACCCATTGACAACATAATTGTAATTTAACGGGTCAGGTTAGGTTGGTCTTAGTGTTATCAAACAAATGCACAATAATGTGGAGCTAATTACTTTTTCTTTTGTGGGAGGTGTGCACACACATGGGAGACTGAATGTGTGGTTGAGTGGGTGTGGATGATGGGCGGAGGTGCTTGTGTGTCCGTGTGCAGGTGGGTGGGTGCATTTGTGTGCATGGGCATGTTTGTGTGTGGGCGTGTGGTGCATGAGTGAACATGTGTGTGCATGTGGGTGGGTGTTGGCGTATGTTTCTGTGTATAAATTATCAGAAATCTACACTTTTCTATCACACAATATTTAGTATTTGTCACTCAAAAGATTGAAGAGGAGAAAGAGATTGATTAGCTTTCTATATTCTGTTTTTCTAATTTAACATTCTCTAAAATGGAATGCAATTTTAATGATTATCCCATTATTCTACCAACATTTTATGAGCAAGATGAGTCGCAAGCATCATATGTTTCTCTTAAAATTTTCTCCCTCTTTGATTCTTTTTTTTCATAATTTTATTTTGGAGTATAGAACATGGTTTAACTGCATTATGATTAAAAGCATAAATCAGGCATCCTGTAAATTTAACATTCTTGGTCTTCATTGTCCTTTAGGGTTAAATCTCTTTTCTAGAGAAAAATTAATTAATTCAGAAGTCAATTTGAGTTAGTAGTCTGTTCATGTTTAGCATAATCTTTTTGAACAGATTAGTGTAAGCTAAATGAAAACAAGTATTATTCTCAGGAAAAAAATGAAAACAAGTAAATTTTCAAAGGAATTATATTAATTTTATACTCTGTATAGTTATCAAAGAGTGTTTGGGAAAAAAAAAAAACCAATGTAAGTCCTGGCTCTGTCTCTCTATCTCTGAAGGCAAAAAACAATATGGAAAATTGTACCGTTGACAGGATAAATTTCATGGGAGTAATTTTCCTTCCATGAGCATAATGTCCACGTTGAAGGATAACATTCTTCTAGGCACCACAAAAAAATGCAATTTGTACTTGTTCACATACTAGGCCTCTGAAGGAAATAGGAACTCGTAAACTGAATTACACATTTAATAAATAACTTCTAAAAAGTTGCAATAGAATAAAATGGTCTCTTTATTTGTAACTTCGTATTGAAATGTGTCTCTCATCCTTTGAGTTCTCTTCATGGATCCTCTTTATGAGGGTAAATTTCAAATTAATCTCAACACTATCTCTTAATATGAAATTTTCAATCTACTTCTGAACTTCTCAAATTTCTCTATCGTTACTCTTAGGGGCCGTTTGTTTCGCGTAAAACTCCGTAATTCGTAAATGACTTACTACCCAGTTACAATTACGGTGTTTGTTTGGACCGTAATTCGTAAAAGACTTACGTAACTCAACTAACACTCACTTGCAACCCAGTTACCGCTCACTTACAGCCCAGTTACAGTTAATTTGTGGTCATACAAATTTGTAATATTTTTTTATATTAATATTAAAATTTTTAATATTTAACTTTTTTTAATATTTATTTGCAGTATTAAAACTTTTAAAATCACCAAATAATTAATTTTGTGGTCAACTTTTTCACTTATGACTTATACATTACGACAACCAAACACCGTAAAGTACAATACACTTTCTCACTTTACAATTTTATATTACCAACCAAACACCGTAAAATTTACATACATGTAACTCATTTACAATTGTAAAACACTTTACCAATTACAACTACGAATTACGGTCAGTTACGACAACCAAACAGACCCTTAAGGTAAACATATCTACAAGTTGCTCATTTGTATTGACAAATTCAAGTTGAATTTTCTCATTCACAAAGTCTCTTAACAATTCATAAATGAGTCAACTCCCGCTCATTCACCCAAATCAAAGCATATAGAAGTTCGTCACCATTTCAAAAGACTTGGTAATAAGGGGATATTTTAATTTGAATTTATCAATGTTAATGAGAAACTGGCAGATATGTTTACAAAAGCAGTAGCGACAAAGAATTTGGGGAGTTTAGAAGCATATTAAAAGTTTCAAATTAGAAGGAGGTGTCTAAATTAATTTAAACTTTACCATCATAAATAGAAGGGGGCACACAGAGAACTCATAAAGAGTGGGGCAAGCCTTGAACTATGAATATATAAAATTATAAATAAAGGCATCACTTTATTTTTTTAATGTAACTTCTATAAGTTATGTGTTTAATGTGTAATTCAATTTACTAGGTTTTCTAGTTATATATTATAAGAGCCTTCACAGCCATAATATATCAACAAGAATCAAAAGTAATAAAATCTCTACAATCTCCCTTGCATCAACAAGTATCTTTTAGTTTCCACTATCTCCCCCAACAATTTTGGTAACAAGACCAAATGATCGATCCGTTTCCAAACTATCATTAATCTCAACCAATGGCACAAAGCTCCACTCCAATTGTTCTTTTTGCATATCTCTTCTATGGATTGTTCGGAGACTTGGCGAACAAGAAAATTCGATACACTCACATAAGTTACCATTTTCACTGCATTGTAAATCTTTCCATTTCGCTCAACACATTCATAAAAGAACCATTTGTTACACGAACAAGATCCATAAGAAGATTTACAAAATGATTTCAAGACTATTGAGCACTTTTTCAATCTTCATTCAACAATTATTCGCATAAAATTTATGCATTAGAAATCAATTTAAGTATTTTTCCACAAAATTTCCTTAAATATAATGTAGGTCATTTTTTATAACAAGTGGTAACTTTTTTCCCCCTGAAAATGGTACCTTATTATCTAAGTTTTTAAACAAGATATACACTCATTTCTTATATAATCCTCTCAAACAATGTTTTCCATAAAATTCATGATAAACGAGCATGATCAAAATGCATTTCCTTGGCATTTCAAGCATGTAATCCATAAATGTCAGAGAGGATCAATTAGAGTATCATATGAGTGCTAAACACATCTTCAATTTTATTTCATATAAAGTATAATATTGATATCAGATGCCGGTCCCCTAGATACAAGTGTCCCACTGATGTATAGCGTCAGGTTCCAAAATAAATTATATAAAAAAAATTTAGACAATTTAATAGAGAAAATGAGAATAAAATTAGGGTTAGAAGGACTAACTTGAAAGGTTGGGTCTCTGCCTACAAGAAAAATCTGATTTCGGCCCTCATTCAAGGTCTCCAAGACATCAAACTCGCAGCAACAAAATGACCCCCAAGCAGTGGGCACTGAGTAGCACACGACACGAAGAGTCTAACCTCTTGACCTGAATAGCTCCTCAATGCCAAAACAACATAGGAAAATCTTGAGAAAAATAATGTTGTGTGGTAGAAAGAGAGAGAAGAATGAGAGGAGTTTTCATGCCTCAGGCAATCGGTATCTATATTCTCTATATATAAGGTCAAATTATCATGTGTTAAATAGGCTACCAATAATGCTTGACCGATACATTAATAAAGGCCAGTTAATCATGGAATTTACTTGATTAATCATCCAACAACTAAAAATTAATAGAAAGATTAATTAGACATTATCTCTCTCAAAATAAATGCAGAAAATAAATAAAAACAAAACCCATATTAAAACTCAGATTTTTCTAAAATATTTGAAATACAAAAATCTCCAACACCCACCCCCACCCCCCACCCCCAAAAAAAAGGAAATTGTTTCTTTTAAGTTTCATGACACATGAATATAGAAATAAATCCGTGGCCTCCACGGTTCCTCACATAGGAAAATCCTCCAGAAGTATGTGATCAGTAATGACGCTTCACACAATTTGTGTGTTAGACTTCTAGACTTTTAAAAACAAAGCTCAATCCAAATGATCACATCATATGAGTATTGTCACTATATTTTATGGGGTAGTAGCTAACATAGTCCAAGTAAATGCATCAAGTGCTACGAATAGAAGTATCTTCAAAGCTGAGTGATAGACAGGAATAACCAAACTAGTTTGTTTCATAGATAGCTCACCAATCAGATAGGTTGGGTACCCGCTGTTGATAACCTGTTTTATTGGCTTGACCCACAAACCCCCTGATGAATCTAGGACCCCATTATAGATAGACCCTCCATAAGAATAGACTTTGTAACATACAAAATCACAAATGACTCAAAGCCTTTTATTTGCAAATAAGCGAATCAAAATATTTTATTGCTGGAGATTTTGTATTTCAAATATTTTAGCAAAAACTGAATTTTATAATAGGTTTTGTTTTCATTTATTTCTGCATTTATTCTAGAGGGAATGGCTTATATAGTCTTTCAATCAATTTTTAGTCATTGTATAATTAATAATGTAAATAATACCACGAGATTACTAGGACCTTTATTAGTGTAATAATCAAGCATTATTACTATCCTTATTTACATATGATGATTTGGCCTTATATATAAAGGAGTAAATTCATATTTCCCTTAGGTAGATGAAAATTCTTCTCTCATTTTTCTTTCCCTTTCTTCCACATAACACATTTTTAGTCAAATATTTTTCTATGCTATTTGGTCAACCTGAGGAGCTATTCGACTTATGAAGTTGGGTTATCATGCATTGCCTAATATCGGCTACCCGAAGGTCATTTTACCGTTGCGAGACTAACATCTCGGAGAGTTGCACGAAGGCTAAAATCAGATTTCATAGGCGAAGCATGCTCAACCCAGCCCTTAAAGTCGGTTCTTTCCAAACTTTATTCTATTCTCATTTTTGTCTATTAAAATTCTCTAAATAAATTTACATGATATATTTTAGTGAGTTCTTTTTCCAAACAAATGCCACCTTCATCATAATGCTATATTGAATAAGCTCCCATTTCTCTCTTCAAGGGATTCAAGAAGTTCCACAAAAAGATCCTCCTGTGCAATGGTGATGATGATAGTATCTCTGTCCATACTTCGAGATCACCATTCTTCTCCTACAAGTAACTAAAGTGATTATATGTGGTGATCATGCAAGCTGCATAGCCCATCCGAGAAGCATACATACCAATTTGAGATGAAATAACTTAAACCCTGTTGCTATATACCCAAATTTTCCTTATTATTATAATTGATAGGGTCCAAAGTTAAGATCCCAAAGTTTAGTAACTTAGTTCAAGAAACCAACAGCAAGTTTCAAAAGCCATGCTTCTGAAGCCACACCCCATTTGGTAGTTAGACACCAAGTTGTCTAGGATGTAATCTAATCTGGTTAAAGATGAGAAAAATGTAACGCCAACAATCTGACTAATATCGATAAGTATAGTAGTAAAACATTTACTGTTTCGTGGCTTCCACCGTGTCCAACGGCAGTAGATATAGTATTTTCTGCAACACCAACACGTGACACGATTTTTTTGGCTTTTGGAGTAAAAGGAATGAAGTAAGTCATGGAGAACTCCTAGTCCATTGGCCTCTCTGAAATCATTGTTGAACTACTCCAAAGAACCTTTGAAATGCTTGACAAACTAGGAGCAGATTTAGGAATGAGGATACTTGGCAAACAAACACAGACACACAAACCATCCTGCTAAAACTCTCTGGAAGCACCAGGACAGATTAAAGCCACTATGAACACAAACGCAAGACAGGCACAAACATTAAAGCCATTGTGAACACACGCACGCACAAGGACAATTAAATCCATTAGGAACACGCATGTGCACATGACCACACACGCATTACAGCCATTATGAACACACATACACACGCACGCACAAGGAAAAATTAAAACCGTTATGAACGAAAACACACACGTGCACACACACAACTAAAGCATTATAAACACACACCACACACACACACACACACACACACACACACACACACACATCATTAAGCACAAGGACACATTACAGCCATTATGAAATGTGCAAAAAAAAAACCCCCTCTAATTCCTATTGAAACATACACAAATTTGAAAGTCAATTTAACCTTCACCTTCACTAACACTGGGTCAAGGAGAGACCTTAATGCATTGCCAAAATAACAGAAAAATATTTTGCTCATGGGAACCTTCCAACACCACAGTGTTGGTAAAGGCGCATCGGCCATCATATTCAGATAATTGTTAAAATTCAAGGTCTGGAGGTGGCAAGTGCCACATTGACAAGAAATTAATGCCAGCCTGCATATCGAGATACTCCAATGGTCTCTCAATAAATTGTAGAATAAATAGAAGATCTGTGTGGAGTGATAGAAGCATATGTGATTGAACCAAAGAGTATGAAAGATTGCAAGGTAACTTCCAAATGGAAATCATTTATTTAAGCAGAGAGAAAATTAAAGGTAGGAGAATGAGTATGCAAAACAGTTGGTGTTAAGTTACTGAAACTAAGAGATGCAAAATGATGAGTCAGTTTTGGATGATATCATAACTTGGGAGGAGTCTTACCAGTGGTAATTTATAATTCATGTAACATAATTAGGATTCTATAGGAATGAGTAAGTACTGAAGGAGAAGCACCTGCAGATTTTCACTGACTGAGTGCTTCCAGATATACTTGTGATCTGCACCAGAATGACGTGCTGCATGGTGTTGAACTGCAAATAGTAAGGGAATTAGTTTAAGGAGCATCTACCATACAATAACAATAGATATAATATGACATTCTGGCTATGGTTATTTCATCATATCTAGGATATGTTTAGTTAGAACTTGGAGTAGTACTCGGGAAAGTTGCATACAAAGTTTACAAATACACCAAAAGAAAACAGAACCAAAAGCATAAACAAAATTTAGTGTCATAATTTTAAAAAACTGATTTATTTGCATTTTATTTGCACCATAATTCATCATGTATCTTCTTCCCCTTACACCATCCTGTTTCTAGTTATTACTTTCAAGCAGGTTATCTCTCATCATGATTTCAAATATCGCAGATTCCAATATATATCGGCAATATAGTATCAGATTTTGAGGTAACTGATATTGTTTCAGCAGATTTTGAGAAATTAGAGATAAAAGGAGACAAATTTAGTATTGGCTCAGTGGTAAAACATATTTCACAAGGTTTTAGTGAATGCAGCCCCCACCTATGTTTGAAAGTTGCGTCCTAAGCATAATTGTGTAGAATTTGAAGCAATTGGTTCAACTATGCACGTCCACTATAAAAGATCTAACTTTATGTACAGAATGAGGGTTTCAAAAAAATAGATATACTTTACAAGTATGGAAGAAATTCGACAAGGAACAAATGCCACTCCTTCCCCCAAACTTCTTGTAATTATACCCAAGTCCTGAATGCTGATGCTAATTTCCCTTCCCCTGATGGTGTCATGCCCCTAAAAAACTAATTGATTACTGGACCCAATGTGAGAGCATGCTTGCACGGAAACCAATTCACATTCCAGTCTGAGAAACGCGAGAATTATCAGTTCAAACTTGCTAACAATCAATTCTAAGATAATCATTAATAATTAGAAATGGGAAATCTTGCAAATATTAAAAAAATTTAAAATGGGGACAAGTTCCATCTTGAAATTTTAAAACAGGTATTCTTGCTAAAATTTCAAAAAAAAAAAAAAAACTGAATTTGAAAAACAAAAATTGAAAGTATGCTTTAGATTGCAAAGGATCCGATAACAGTAAGAACAGATCGTAACAGAAAATGAAACAACCAATTTCCTTCAAAAAAAAAAAAAAAATTGAAACTACCAAGCATTTCTACTTATACCATCAATATATAAAAAATATTAATAGTAAAGAAACAAAATAATGGTAAAGGAAATGAGTCCAATTTAGTACCTTGATAAGGAAGCGCCCAAATTTCTAATGAAGAAAAAGGAACTATTTTGAAACATCACGCCGTCTTCTACTTTCTCTTTTCTCCGGTGTCACAAAATTCCACCAAAAATTGTAGGCCCACCACAATTCGTATGACCACAATGTGACCACCTCATAGAGAAATATGCAGAGAAATCCCCGTCATACTGTGACGTGACGTGATGGATAAGACTCCAAATGGGCCCATTTTTATGCTTTCATAAAGGCCCACATCCCCAATTTCCAGGCAATATCACCCAGGGGTGGCCACCGGGGCGGGTCGACCCGCGTCGACCCGCCCCGACCCGTACTGTGCGACTCGTCGGAGTCGCACAGACGGGTTGGCGGGTCAACCCGTACCCGCCCCGTTAAGGGGCGGGTCGAAACGGGTTGACCCGTCCCGTGGTCACGGGACGAATCCAATTCGTCCCGTGACGAATCACGGACGAGTCGGGTCGGGGAAAATTTCCCCGACCCCCCCTTCTTAATTTTTTTTTTTTTTAGTCCAATAATTTTTTAATAACGTTAGAGGGGAAAATTATTATACGCCCCCTATATTAATTTTTTTTTTATTTTAAACCCTCAACGGCTCAAAACTGAGCCGTTGGGGTGAAAAACGAGGGTGCCACGTGGCACCCTCGTTTTTCACCCCAACGGCTCAGTTTTGAGCCGTTGGCACTAAAAAAAAAAATTAAAAAATAAAAACCCTAACCTCTAATCTTCTATAAATACCCTCTACCCTCATTCATTTTCATCTCACATTCTCACTTCATCTCAACTCTCTCTTCTATTTTCATCCTCTAACTCTAATTCACTCTTATTCTCTTACAATTACAAATCTCTACCAACTTTCAATCTAGTCTAATGGATCCCAACTGGAGTACTGGCGGTTCCTCATCCGAAGCTGGTGGCAGCTCTTCATCAACACACAATCCGTCAGCTGCCGCACCTTACACCGATGTTGGCGGTAGCTCATCATCAGTATATACCGTTTACCCACCATACAGCTATGCTCCACCAACATCCGCATTTGCTCCCTATCACAGTTCGTCAAGCTATGCATTTGACTACAGTGGTTATGCACCATATACACATGCTGCATATGCCAGTGATAGTGGTACAGGTCGGCATTCTATTTCCTTCCCTCCTCAATATGCCTCATATTCTCAACTTTTAATGTCAACATCACCAATGCACGCACAATCTCTGGCTCCTTTTTTTACTGAAACACAAGAACAACACGATACACAACCAACACAGCATGACACTATAGTTCCAGAAACACAACAACCTGAACCAACTAGCACAAGCACAAGCACAACCACTAAAGAAAGAGCCAAAACTTCTGCAGTGTGGAACCATTTTGTCTTAAAATTTGTTGAAGGTAGAAGAAAGGCAGAATGTAAGTACTGTCATCAACTATTTGATCATAAAGAAGGATACGGTACAGGTGTTCTTAATAAACACTATGAAAAAAAGCATGCTAAAAGTCACGGTTTACCACCACAACAAGCACAAATATTAGCTGATTCAGGCACACTCTCCACTTGGAGATATAAGCCTGAAGTAAATAAACATAAGTTAGCTGAATTTATTGTTCGAGCAGAACTTCCATTTTCTTTTACTGAATCAGATGCATTAGTTGATTATCTTAAATCTGTTTTTGCTCCTGATTATAAGAGAATTAGCAGACAAACTATAACTAGAGAAATTGAAGATTTATTTGTAAATAGAAAAAATATTTTGAAGGCTCTTTTTACTAGTGATGCTAGAAAAATTTCTTTAACTTCCGATATATGGGAAGCTCTTAATCTTATTCATTATTTATGTGTTACTGCTCACTTTATTAATGAAAATTGGATTTTACAAAAACGTATTTTCTAAATTTTCTGAGAAACATTCTGCTACAAATGTAGCAAATTCAATTTTTCTTACTTGTAGAAATTATGGTATAGAAAATAAAATATTTTCTATTTCTTTTGATAATGCAAGTGAAAATACTGCTTCAATAAGACAATTGAAAACGATATTAGATCCAATTTTAAATGGTAAACTTTTTCATGTTAGATGTGTTTGCCATATATTGAATTTATGTGTACAAGATGGTCTAAAGCTCTTAGACAAATATATTTATAAAGTTAAAGAAATTATTTTACATATAAAACACAGTGGACCTAGGAGACAATCTTTTAAAGCTTATTGCCGACAATGTGGACTAAAGGAAAAACTGCTCCAAGCAGATGTGAAAACTCGTTGGAATTCAAGCTACTATATGATTAAAGATTGCCTTCCTTTTAAACAAGCAATTCAATTTTTTACAATAAATGAATGTTCATCTCTTTATATTAGTGATGAAGAATGGAAATTATATGAAAATTTTTGTAGTTTTCTAGAAAAATTTGACACTGCCACAAAAGCACTTTCTGGTACGTATTATCCCACATGTAACTTAGTTTTTTATAATCTTAATGAAATTGCTCAAGTATTTGCTGCATATAGAGATGATGATAGTCTTGTAGAGGCTATACATGATATGGAAGAAAAATTTCGAAAATATTTTGAAAATATGCCTTTTTTATTTTACTTAGCTGCAATTATGGATCCTAGAATTAAAATAGATAATTTAAAACTTTTATTATCTAATTTTATTTTATGTTTAAATTATGAACAAGATGTAGATAAATTACTTTTAGAAATTAGATCTCTTTTAGAAGAAATGTACTCATTGTACAGAGATGAGTTATTTCCACCTTCTTCTTCTGAATTTAGGGCACCTACACCATCACAAACTTCTTCTAGTAGTCTAGGTAAAAGATTATCTAATTTTAAAAGTATACTTTCCTCTAATACTAGAAAGAAACACTCTTCAGGAGCAGGTTCATTTGATGAACTTAATTTATATTTGAACACAATGCCTGCTGAAATAAATGAAAATGATGAAGAGCCATGGGAAACATTTGATGTTTTGTCGTGGTGGAAAAAACAGAGAAAACAATTTCCTGTTCTTTCTACCATGGCCCGAGATATACTAACACCTCCGGCCTCTACAGTAGCGTCCGAGAGCGCGTTTTCTGCAGGTGGTAGAGTTTTGACACCCTGGAGGAGCAGGCTGACGCCGAAACACTTGGAGATGGCGGTTTGCTTAAAGGACTGGTTCGATGCAGAAAGACGCACACAAGGAAAAGCTATTCTGGATGAAGAATTTGAACAAGACGAGGATGACGAATAGAGAACCACCAGAGTTTTTTATATACATTGTATGAGATGAGCACCAGAGTTTTGTTATGTATACGAGATGAGTTTTATGAAATTGTATATGTGATGAGCAATGTATATGATTTTTTCATATTAATAAAATAATTTGCCATTTTGCCTTACAAAAAAACTTGTAATTAGTGAAAATCAATTCTATTTTTTTTTATAATTTTAGAAAAAATTTTAAAATTTTTTCCTCTTTTTCCCCTATTTTTTCCTATTTTTTCTTTTTAACTTTAAAATTTAAAATTTATGAATTAACGAATTAAAAAAAAAAAAAAAATAGGCGAGACGGGTCTAACCCGTCTCGCCGAATCCGTAACGAATCGGGTCAGGAGACCCGATTCGTTACCCGGGATTTGAACCCGTCCCGTTTAACCCGTGACGAGACGGGTCCAACCCGTCTCGTCCACGATTCGTTTGCCAGACGGGACGAATCAACCCGATTCATCCCGTTGGCCACCCCTAATATCACCATCGTGGCCGATAAGCACACACTTATATTAAAAAAAACACACAAGCACGTGATTTTGTTCCCCGTTCCGTACAAGCTTCCCCCAAACTCGCCGCCGCTCATTCTAGCCCCATCGTGCTTACAAAAACTAACATCAACTTGCAATTTCCACCGACCAATTAAGTTCAAAACCTACAGGCTAAGATATGCCGCCTCAGGAGCGCACTTTAGCAGACAATAGCAGTGAGATGCTAATAAGAACGGGATTAAGTCTTAATTCCCATTTTTGGTCGGTCAAAGATAACAATTACAAGCAAAACCTAAGAAAAATATCAACAGGAACGGTATTAAAATTTCCTGTGGATACGCTATTGTCATGCGTACCCCAACTACTACATCAAATTTACATAAATTGCCCCTAGAGAGAACAGGGAAACGAACTCGATCTATTTCTTCGCCTTCTTGGGCACCGGTGCCTTCTTCGCGGCCGGTGACTTCGCCGGAGACTTACCGACCTTCTTCACGCTCTTCACCTTCGGCTTTGCCGGTGACGCCGCCTTCTTCTTCGGCGCTGCCACCGGCTTCGCCTTCGCCGCCTTTTTCGCCGGCGACGCCTTGGCAGTCGTCTTCGCAGCCTTCGCCGGTCGAACCTTCGACTTCGCCACCTTCGCCGGCGACTTCGCCTTGGCAGACGCGGTCTTTGCCTTTGGCTTCGCGGCTGCCTTCGCCTTCGGCTTAGAAGCCAGAGCAGGCTTTGCCTTGGGCTTGGAGGGGGCGGCAGCAGGCTTAGGTTTGGCGGTGGGAGCGGAGGCAGCCTTCTTCATGGTGGAAGGGAGCTTGTAGGAGTTCTTGATCTTGACGAGCTTGCCGCCGGCTGTGAGCTTCTTCAACTGGACAAGCAGAAGCTTCTTGAAGTTAGGCGGCAGTTGGGACTTGTGCTTGTCTTCCATGAACTTGGCGATCGCGTGCTGGCTCGATCCAGTCCTCTCCTTCAACGAGCTGATTGCCTCTCCAATCATCTAGAAAATTTACAAAAATAGCAGAAACACGATTCAGATCTAATCTAAAGCGACAAACAGTAAAACCTATTGATACTTCAACTGAAAATTTTCAAGGATCGGGATCCAAACCTCGAGGTAAGTAGGATGAGAAGGGGAGGCCTTCTTCGGTGCCGCGGGCTTCTTGGCCTTGGGCTCCTTCCTCTTCTTCGATTTGACGTCGGCGGGGAGGTCAGTGGCCGTGGTCGCCATGGCAGGAAGGCTAAGGCTAGGGTTAGGGTTTCAAGGGTTCGAAAGAGAGATGGAACAGGATTTGCTTCGCTCGAGAGAAAAGATCGGGACTCGAATTTGAACGGTGGAGGGCCGAGGGGACGACAGGCGTCTAAATACCAAGTGGACGCGGAACGTTGTGGCACGTGGCGAGTGGTGATTTGTTGACATGCTTCCACGTGGATCGGTATCCTTTTCGGCTTTAAACAGGAGGCGTCGGATTAAATCGAAATGGACGGCTGGTAATGATTGATTGGGAGAGATGAGGATTGCCATGGAGTGAGGGATTCGAGTAGCAGAAAGGAGAGAAATTTGTGTTTTTTTTTTTTCCTTTATTGTTTTTTTTTTCCTTTATTGTTTTCAGAATAATTTGCCGTTTGGAGATTATAATAGAGTTCTAAAGGAATCCATAGAACTTGAAATTGCGAAATTTGGATGAGAAATGAAAGAGTAATGCAAGCTTAACAATTGGACAACTAGCACTTCCGAATTTAAGTTTGATGGTTCAGAAATAATAGTGTAAAATACTTTCACAAAGGACCAGTTTGATGAAAGCGGAGGAAGAAAAATATGTAAGTGAAAAATGAGGATAGAAAATGTGAAAGTGTAGCGAAAAATTGAGATTTGTTTAATTCTCAATTCCGATGTTTAATTGTAATATGAAATTGTAAGTGAAAAAAATATATTATATTTTTCGGTACTTGGTTAGAGATGTGGAAGCGAAATTGGAAATATTAACCACAAAATTGACTACAAAATAATATTAATTAATGATAATTTTGAAATAACATTTTTGGACTACAAGTGTGATTTACATGACATCAAAAATAACTATTTTAAGTTACAATATATTACAAGTGAAATTTACGTTAGGGGTGGCCACCGGGGCGGGTCGACCCGCGTCGACCCGCCCCGACCCGTCCTGTGCGACTCGTCGGAGTCGCACAGGCGGGTTAACGGGTCAACCCGTACCCGCCCCGTTAAGGGGCGGGTCGAAACGGGTTGACCCGTCCCGTGGTCACGGGACGAATCCAATTCGTCCCGTGACGAATCACGGGACGAGTCGGGTCGGGGAAAATTTCCCCGACCCCCCCTGCTTAATTTTTTTTTTTTTTTAGTCCAATAATTTTTTAGAACGTTAGAGGGAAAAATTTCTCTGCGCCCCCTATAATAATTTTTTTTTATTTTAAACCCTCAACGGCTCAAAACTGAGCCGTTGGGGTGAAAAACGAGGGTGCCACGTGGCACCCTCGTTTTTCACCCCAACGGCTCAGTTTTGAGCCGTTGGCAAAAAAAAAAATTAAAAAAATAAAAACCCTAACCCCTAATCTTCTATAAATACCCTCTACCCTCATTCATTTTCATCTCACATTCTCACTTCATCTCAACTCTCTCTTCTATTTTCATCCTCTAACTCTAATTCACTCTTATTCTCTTACTATTACAAATTTCTACCAACTTTCAATCTAGTCTAATGGATCCCAACTGGAGTACTGGCGGTTCCTCATCCGAAGCCGGTGGCAGCTCTTCATCAACACACAATCCGTCAGCTGCCGCACCTTACACCGATGTTGGCGGTAGCTCATCATCAGCATATACCGCTTACCCACCATACAGCTATGCTCCACCAACATCCGCATTTGCTCCCTATCACAGTTCGTCAAGCTATGCATTTGACTACAGTGGTTTTGCACCATATACACATGCTGCATATGCCAGTGATAGTGGTACAGGTCGGCATTCTATTTCCTTCCCTCCTCAATATGTCTCATATTCTCAACTTTTAATGTCAACATCACCAATGCACGCACAATCTCTGGCTCCTTTTTTACTGAAACACAAGAACAACACGATACACAACCAACACAGCATGACACTATAGTTCCAGAAACACAACAACCTGAACCAACTAGCACAAGCACAAGCACAACCACTAAAGAAAGAGCCAAAACTTCTGCAGTGTGGAACCATTTTGTCTTAAAATTTGTTGAAGGTAGAAGAAAAGCAGAATGTAAGTACTGTCATCAACTATTTGATCATAAAGAAGGATACGGTACAGGTGTTCTTAATAAACACTATGAAAAAAAGCATGCTAAAAGTCACGGTTTACCACCACAACAAGCACAAATATTAGCTGATTCAGGCACACTCTCCACTTGGAGATATAAGCCTGAAGTAAATAAACATAAGTTAGCTGAATTTATTGTTCGAGCAGAACTTCCATTTTCTTTTACTGAATCAGATGCATTAGTTGATTATCTTAAATCTGTTTTTGCTCCTGATTATAAGAGAATTAGCAGACAAACTATAACTAGAGAAATTGAAGATTTATTTGTAAATAGAAAAAATATTTTAAAGGCTCTTTTACTAGTGATGCTAGAAAAATTTCTTTAACTTCCGATATATGGGAAGCTCTTAATCTTATTCATTATTTATGTGTTACTGCTCACTTTATTGATGAAAATTGGATTTTACAAAAACGTATTTTATCATTTTCTAAATTTTCTGAGAAACATTCTGCTACAAATGTAGCAAATTCAATTTTTCTTACTTGTAGAAATTATGGTATAGAAAATAAAATATTTTCTATTTCTTTTGATAATGCAAGTGAAAATACTGCTTCAATAAGACAATTGAAAACGATATTAGATCCAATTTTAAATGGTAAACTTTTTCATGTTAGATGTGTTTGCCATATATTAAATTTATGTGTACAAGATGGTCTAAAGCTCTTAGACAAATATATTTATAAAGTTAAAGAAATTATTTTACATATAAAACACAGTGGACCTAGGAGACAATCTTTTAAAGCTTATTGCCGACAATGTGGACTAAAGGAAAAACTGCTCCAAGCAGATGTGAAAACTCGTTGGAATTCAAGCTACTATATGATTAAAGATTGCCTTCCTTTTAAACAAGCAATTCAATTTTTTACAATAAATGAATGTTCATCTCTTTATATTAGTGATGAAGAATGGAAATTATATGAAATTTTTGTAGTTTTCTAGAAAAATTTGACACTGCCACAAAAGCACTTTCTGGTACGTATTATCCCACATGTAACTTAGTTTTTTATAATCTTAATGAAATTGCTCAAGTATTTGCTGCATATAGAGATGATGATAGTCTTGTAGAGGCTATACATGATATGGAAGAAAAATTTCGAAAATATTTTGAAAATATGCCTTTTTTATTTTACTTAGCTGCAGTTATGGATCCTAGAATTAAATTAGATAATTTAAAACTTTTATTATCTAATTTTATTTTATGTTTAAATTATGAACAAGATATAGATAAATTACTTTTAGAAATTAGATCTCTTTTAGAAGAAATGTACTCATTGTATAGAGATGAGTTATTTCCACCTTCTTCTTCTGAATTTAGGGCACCTACACCATCACAAACTTCTTCTAGTAGTTTAGGTAAAAGATTATCTAATTTTAAAAGTATACTTTCCTCTAATACTAGAAAGAAACACTCTTCAGGGGCAGGTTCATTTGATGAACTTAATTTATATTTGAATACAATGCCTGCTGAAATAAATGAAAATGATGATGAACCATGGGAAACATTTGATGTTTTGTCGTGGTGGAAAGAACAGAGAAAACAATTTCCTGTTCTTTCTACCATGGCCCGAGATATACTAACACCTCCAGCCTCTACAGTAGCGTCCGAGAGCGCGTTTTCTGCAGGTGGTAGAGTTTTGACACCCTGGAGGAGCCGGCTGACGCCGAAACACTTGGAGATGGCGGTTTGCTTAAAGGACTGGTTCGATGCAGAAAGACGCACACAAGGAAAAGCTATTCTGGATGAAGAATTTGAACAAGACGAGGATGACGAATAGAGAAGCACCAGAGTTTTTTATATGCATTGTATGAGATGAGCA
This sequence comes from Agave tequilana, assembly GCA_038442645.1. Classification (NCBI taxonomy): domain Eukaryota; kingdom Viridiplantae; phylum Streptophyta; class Magnoliopsida; order Asparagales; family Asparagaceae; genus Agave; species Agave tequilana. The sequence continues at coordinate 82,196 of JAVJIF010033555.1, read as the reverse complement.
CCAGAGTTTTGTTATGTATACGAGATGAGTGTTATGTACATTGTATATGTGATGAGCAATGTATATGATTTTTTCATATTAATAAAATAATTTGCCATTTTGCCTTACAAAAAAACTTGTAATTAGTGAAAATCAATTCTATTTTTTTTTATAATTTTAGAAAAAATTTTAAAATTTTTCCTATTTTTTCCCTATTTTTTCATATTTTTTCCTATTTTTTCTTTTTAACTTTAAAATTTAAAATTTATGAATTAACGAATTAAAAAAAAAAAAAAATAGGCGAGACGGGTTAGACCCGTCTCGCCGAATCCGGTAACGAATCGGGTCAGGAGACCCGATTCGTTACCCGGGATTTCGATTCGTCCCGTTTAACCCGTGACGAGACGGGTCCAACCCGTCTCGTCTTCGATTCGTTTGCCAGACGGGACGAATCAACCCTATTCGTCCCGTTGGCCACCCCTAATTTACGTGACCACAAAATTAACTGAAAGTAAAAAAGTTGTGTAAAAGACAGATGTAAAAGAGAAAAGGAAAAAAGAAAAAGGATTTTCCATCTCTATTTTCAGTTTAAAACAAAAATAGAAGTAAAAAAATGAGTTTTCCTCCTTTTAATATATTCCCCTCACTTCTTATGAATCCAAACATGCCTAAAAAGTAATTAATCAAGAAGAATAGTTGAATGTAATTAAAAAATTTATCCTTTTATCCAATTTATGTAAAAAAAGAAAATAGGATGATGTGATATTAGTTTTTTCTAAGTTACTTCTTTTTTTCATTTAAAAATATTGAAGGTTGAAACTAATTAACAGAGCTTGTCAGTAGACCTTTCCTTCGTTGGAGAAAAGGAAAAGTGGTGTGATAAAATAAGTCTTTAAATGTGAAATCATATAAAGAAAATAGTTTAAACATTTAGCATGGTAATTTTATTCCACTCAATATATGCAAACAATTGAGTGAGGACACATTATGTGACAACTTGTTTGTGGATATTGCCTGTTTCAGTTAGGCTTTGGTGAAAGGCTTTTGTGAAGTATCAATGCACAAAGCTACTTGATGTAGAGCAGATAGGGAAAATACGAAGAAGAGATTGAAATTTGAAGATAAAATAGATAAGAAGAAGATAAAGATGAATTCGGACTTTAGCATTGAGGATTTCTCTCTCTGACTCCGCACATCAGCTTGAAAAAAATCAAAAGTAGATAGGATCTTGAGTTTGGCTGTGAGGATACATTGTAAGGGGTAGTTTGCCGATTTGGCTTTCTTACAGTTTTGATAAATAAAATTTACATTCTCCAAAAAAAAAAAAAAAAAGTAGATAGCATATTAGTATGCTAAACAAAATGTTTGATTTAATCAATTCAACTGATCTGAGACTAAACTAAAAACAACTAAAATAAAATAACTAAAAGAAGGCCAAAGCTAAAGCAATTAATAAAAAAGCTACTTAAATAGCAATGTCCTCGTAGATTCTCTAAGGTTTGAAAGCATTCATCTACGGTGAATGCAGTGATAGCAAATATCAAGTCTGAACGGGTCGAATTAAGCTATCTCCTCGCATGAATCATCTCAATCCGGGCCATGGTGGAGGCCGAGGAGCTGACATTTACGCCTCACTTCTGAACCAAGGCGGTAGAGGTGGAACAAACTTCCGTGATGAACCAGTACAGTCGATGAAAGCTGGAATCAGTAGCAGAAGCGACTCACCCCGCTGAAAACTGAAACAAACTAAGATCCCATGGGATGTCCACCTCGTTGGTAATGAAAGCTGTTGCTGGCGCGGTGGATTGACAAAGACGAGGCAGTGGAGTCAGTCGATGCTCGGCTATGTTAGCGGAGATCTAATCAGCAGTTGTGGCTGATGAAGACTGAGAGAAGGTCTGCGACGAGGGCGAGGTAGCGTGGCGGCGATGGCGGCAGAAAACTGATGGCGAATTGATGTTTGGGGTTAGGGTTTTGGTGTTGTTAATGTGGGAAGACGAATGAACAATATGATCTTTTTTTTAATTTCATTTTTTTTTATTTTCTCTTTTTGATTTTTTTTGATATTTTTATTTTTCTTTCTTTTTTCTTTTTCTTTCTTTTTCTTTTGAAAATCAGAGAAGAGAAAAGGAGATCTAGGATTCCGTAGAACTAGGGTTTTATAGAGGAGGAGGTTTTTGTAGAGGAAAATATTTTGTAGAAGAAAAAAAAGAAAAATAGAAAAAGAAAGGAATCCAGATTTTAACTCTGATATCAAATTAATGTAGAACATACAGGGATAAAGGAAGAAGGGATAGAAATTTAAAGATAGTATACATAAGAAAAGATAAAAATAGATTCAGACTTTAGCACTCATGAGATCTCTCCCACTCTCCACATCACCATGCAAGAAATCAAAATTGGATAACACATCAGCATATGCTTAACAAAAAGTCTCATTTAATCAATTTATCATAATTTTTCAAATGAACTACAACTCTTGGCGTTAAATATTCCATGAGTTCCCCGTCACAACCAATTTGAAACTAAACTAAAAACAATTAAAATAAAACAATTAATGAAAAGTTAAAGCAACTAATAAAAAAAAAACTATTAAAATAGTAATATCCCTTTCACTACTAAGTCAAACAAAGATAAAATGGCTAAAGAATTTACTGAAACTCAAGATTGGGATTGGGAGTTTTAACGTTTTCTGATTCGATGTTAATGTTTATTTGTATATCTACCTCATGTTAGAATTAGTTTCTAAAATGCCTTGAAAACCAACAGGTTTATTTTCTTCAGAAACGAGTTGGGTTGTTTTCATGGTAGTTTCTCTCTACGAAGTTCTTGTAAATGAGTTGCGGGTAGGAATGAGAATAGACGTGTTCAGAGAGGCTCTCATTAGACAATGAGAGCTTATGAATACGTCCATTCTCATCTCTAGTTGCGAGCTCGTATTTTATTTTGATATATTCTCGTTTGCTGCAGAAAAATATAAAAATATATTTTGTCAGCCTTCTCTGGTTAAAGTGTCAGCCCATTGTTTGTAATGCCCTCAAGAACATCTTGATTCAATTGATATGTTTATGTTAATGGAACTTCTTACCCTTTTTATGTTCTCCTTCTAATTGCTTGTATATATTTTAGTGGAACTTGTTAAACTAGATCTAACTCAAGTTGGATTGAAATCATTATGTGGTTAGGCTAGATGGGGTTGTTGCGCGCGGTTTCCGGAGGAACCAACAAATCTCATATCAATATCAGAGTATCAAGCGCCGTACGCTCAATCATCAATACAATATAACACTAAAAATAAATAATCAAGTAGAAAACAAACGATTTAACGAGATTCAACAATTTGTCTATGTCCTCGGAACAGAAGAGAAGAGATCTTATTCAATCAACTAAGCAGCAAGGGTTATAAATTGATTCGAAGATCCAAGTAGAAAATCTATGCAATTTATCGTAGGATTCTCTCAAACAAACCCACCCTGCAACTCTCTAATTTTCTCTTTTTTTTCGTTACAATTTGAGTACAAAATACCTTACTTATATAGTTAGAGAAAAGAAAACCAAAAACCCAGAGTTCGGATCAAGTACAGAATCAGAATTCAATTTGAAATAAAGTCAGAATTCAAGTCGGATACGCCCAGATTGTTGCCGCTGTCGACAACGTTGTCCCGAAAATTGGTCTCTCAAATTTTCGATAGCTTCAACCTGACGTCAAAAGCTCCTCAGTGGTTTCGGAAGCGTCATGAAGTCTTCAATTTCTAATTTCGATTGTCACATGCTCTTCCTTTCTTCGAACTAACTCCAATTGAGTTTAAAAACTCTATTTTTTTTATCTTCTCCCCTTGCAAAAGGGTAGGGGGATGAAACTGAAGTCAAGTTCCCGAGTCTTTCCTAGGTTTGAGCTGCAGAACTGACCACACTGACCGTATTTAAACATGATTTATAACGCATGGGTACATCTTAAAATTTAGTAGGATTCTATGCATTCTTTTGCTTTTCTATATTTTTTTTTCAGAGTTTGGTCAGCAGCATTCAGGTGTGCTTTCTGTTTAATTGAGACTGGTGAAATTAATTGCTTGGGATATGATTGATTATAATATGTGCAGTCTCTTACTTATATTAGCCGGATTCTTAGTTCAATTGTTGTTGTGCATTTTTTTTTTAACAGATTCTCACAGATATTAGTATCATTAGTGCCTTTTTTTTCTTCTTTGGTAATTGGTACCTTTATGTTATTAGGATTATCTGAGTCTCTGTGTGGTCTTATGTGACCTTGTAATGGTCAGATTTTGACTTTGTTAAGATCGTGACATGTGTCTCATGACATCAGAAGCATCTCAAGTAAATAACAAACTCGTCATACCAGCTGGATCAATGCGGGTCCAAGGAGAAAGGCTTTAGACCTTGCCCCGAGTCTACACTCGACACGAGGTCCCTCTCCGACATCCGCAACTGTCAAGTTCCTCCCCAATCACATCTATCCGGAATCGTTCACCTGAATATTCAATTTGGACGAAACCATCTCACTAATCGGAAGCCCCGACCCTCACAACATAGGCTCTCCGCGGAGACTACCACCCTCACGCTGGATACAACTCAGTGGTGTGATTTTCCGATTCACGGAGCCAGTTACGTCGTCAGATTATCCCCACGTTCTAAATATTTCAGCGCTTTTATTTCAGTGGGGGCAGTTATGCACAGTGACGGATATCTCTGCACATCAATCCCAACAATCTGGCGCTATTATCTGATTATGAAGAAATTGTAACGTGCAAATCATGCGTTTATGGAGATCCGAAATATCCGCGTTCTCAATCACAACGCTCACCTGGACATCCATCGAGAAAAGGGACCGCATCCGAGAAGTTGTAAACCCAAAAATATTCTGCAAAATTCATTGTAACCTTGAGACCATAGTCAATTAATCTCTCCCTCCTCCCCAAAGTTTTTTCCAATTTGAATTTTCACGTAAAAATCATGTCTCCGTTGTGCTGAAATCTCCAATTATCACAATGAGAGACCCGTTCGCTTATGGTGTGAGTCGACTGTCCAACCAATTGTGTCAGAAAATCTCTACTACAGTTCCAAAAGAGGAGCAGAAGGAAAGTTATGACAACATTGAACTTTTAGCTTAAGACAATGGAGTCTAGCGTTTGCTTTGTCATGGCTTTTTAATTCTCTGTATCTTGTTTGTAGTAGGTCAGAATTATAGTGAAGTCACCCTCTGGTTATGGAACAAGCAAGGATTTCTGTCTCTCAAGTGATGGAGAGAAATACAGAAAACAGATGGTGAGAATACAGGACACAGGGTGAGACAGTGGTGAGGTAATCTGTTTGATATTTTGTGACTAGCTGGTAGCTTCTGTTTAATAGAGTTTCTACTGGAATTCAATGAAGTGTCCCATCACTCGTCCAGGTTCATTCCTCACAAGTGAAGGAAAGCAGAACCCCTCCTCTGTGTTTTGGGCCTGTTTAGTTAAGGGTGGAAGTGAAGAAGTGAAGAAGTGAGGAAGTTGTAATAGTTCCTTTTAGAACTTGAAAATTGGCTAGTAAGTTTTTCAGTGTTTGATGTTGTTGGGAAATGTGATTTGACAAATGTTATGTTTTTTCCGGTGAGGGGCTGTTTGGTTGCAAGGAAGTGGGCGGAAGTAAGGAAATAGGGAAGTATAATTGCTCACTTCCCTATCTATCCAAACACCGGAAAAGGAAAATAAGAAAATCTCTTTTCCTTTTATCTTTTCTCTTTTACACAACCATTTCCTCACTTCCAGAGTGCTACAGTTATTTTGTGGTCATGTAAATCTCATTTGTAATAAATTGTAGGACGAAACAGTTAATTTTTTGACCATGTAAATCTCACTTGCATTCTAATTACAGTCTATTTTTTATTTTTCTTAATTAATTTTTATTTTAATATTATTTACGGTCAACTTTGTGGTCAACTTTTCCGCTTCCACTTTCACATTACCATCCAAACACTGGAAAAGACAAAACATTTCCAAACCACACTTCCCAACAATATCCAAACACTGGAAAACTTACTAACCAATTCTCAAGTTCCAAAAGGAATTATTACTACTTCCTCAATTCCTCACTTCCTCACTTCCACCCTTAACCAAACAGGCCCTCAATGTGGAAGTGGAAAAGTTGACCACAAAGTTGACCGCAAAATAATATTAAAATAAAAAATAATTAGGAAAAATAAAATATAGACTGTAATTAGAATGCAAGTGAGATTTACATGATCAAAAAATTAACTGTTTTGTGCTTACAACTTATCACAAATGAGATTTACATGACCACAAGGAGTTTTTTTTTTTTTTTTTTGAGTGTTTGGAGAGATAGGGGAGTGAGCAATTATACTTCCTTATTTTCTTACTTCCGCCCACTTCCTTGCAACCAAACACGCTAGATGTTGTGTTCTGTTCTAGTGTCTCAGATGTTCTACATGACAAGTTTTGATTTTGGATCCTTCAATTTTTGTTTTATGATTAGAGGATATGATTTGAATTTTTTTTTTTATTTGATCTCTAAATTTGTTCTTATGATGATATCAGCATACGGTGCTTTCGGATAACAGCCAGTTTAGCGTCAGACAATTTATGGCATGTTTGGATTAGGACGTAAGTGAGTAGAAATGAAAGTGAAAAAACTCATTTTTCATTTTTCGTATTTATTTAGAGTCGGAAAAGAAAAAAAGGAAAATTGAAATCCGTACTATACTGAATGAGGTGCAACCTGTTCTCAGGTGCATTTTTTTGCGGTCTATATGTATTTCTAAATTATTTCTACTCATCTTCTGAAAGTCGTCTTGGGCTTTTGCCATCGGTCAAATATTAATTCTCTTTTCACGAACGTCAATTATGAGTCGGAATTATTTTGTCAAAATATGTGCCATGGAATTTGAAAATAAAAGAAAAAAAAATGTGTAAGCCTCACATAGTCAGATTTTCATCATTTTCGAGTTAAACGCTTAAAAATCTGCTCGCCTTCTTAGCTGTAAAAAACTGAGTTGAAAGTGTGAGACTCACATATTTTTCCTTATTTTCACAGTAAACAAACAGAGAAAACACAGAAAATGCGCGTGGGCCCGGCCGCTTTATTGGCCGGCGCCGTCGCAATCCAAGCCCATTTCTCTTACATTATTGTACTAATAGTAATATTAATTTATTGATCACCGGCCAAAAAAAAAAAAAAAAAAAAAATTCAGAACACCGTACTCCTCGGTGGCGGTCAACACGAGACACCTGTTTATTTCGTAGCTCGCCGTCCGCAACGTGAACCGCCACCGCTGAAAGCGCGGGTGGGGACCAAAGTTTTGCGGGCCGCTGGGGCCCACCCCGCGGGGGAAGCGGCGGTCCCGTAGCTACCAAACAGTGAATTAGGAGGGCTTCACTGCAAAAAGTGCCATTAAATTTATTAAATACCCCTCTTTCGTCTGTTTCTTTCTTCACCTTCAATGATCCAGTTCATTCTTCTTTCATCTCCAATGGCCGTGGAAACCCTTCGTCTGAGAGAAATTCCCTTCGCCGGCGAAATCCAATCGCCGCCTCTGCCGCCTTCGAGGAAGGAGTCTCACTACCGAGGCGTGCGGAAGCGCCCATGGGGGAGATTCTCCGCCGAGATCCGAGATTCTCGGACGAAGACGCGCAAGTGGCTGGGGACCTTCAACACCGCCGAAGAGGCGGCAAGAGCCTACGACGCCGCAGCCAGAAGCCTCCGCGGTCCGGCTGCCAAGACCAACTTCGGATCCGGAGCCGAACCCGAGATCAGGCCAGAGTCCGCTTCTGGCCGCCCGATCTGGTGGCGGTGTGACGCGATCGACGGTGGGGATCTGTTCCTTGGACTGCCGCCTGCTGCGAAGAGAGCGAAGGCGAAGAAGCCGTTGTTGATCGATCTGAACCTTCCGCCTCCGCTCTTCTGAGATCTGACGGCTGAGAAGAGACTTTAAGTTTTTTATTTATTTATTTTTGAATTATCCGTATTATTCTGGCGATTTTGGGTTTATGTACAGTGTGATGAGCTAATTCGCTGATTTTTGGTTCCAGAAGGAGGAGGAGCAGAATATGGTGTAAAATCTAGATTTTGTTTGAGGGTAATAATTATTTCTTAACACGGTGGTTTGATTTTGTTATTTTGGACATCAAAGGGGAGCTGAAATTCATATTTTGTACAGGTGCCCCCCCCGCCCCCCAACACACATATAAAGTGTTTTTCTTCTAGAAGCATTCCACCGCTCCACAAGACGCGGGGTACGAGACGGGCCCGGCGGCTGGGACTGAGACAGTTTGGGCCCGTTCCGGCACTGGCTCAAAGCCCGGGCCCAACTGCAAATTTCGGGTGGCCCGGCTTGGGCCCGTCCGCCTAAAGCTCGTCCATGCACTGGCTCGAAGCAGGGTCGGGCCAAGCCCAGGCCTGCCCGCAATTCCTGGGCAGCCTGGCTCGGGTCCACCTAAGGGAGACCCGGGTTTAGCCAGGAGACCCAGCCGTACTGGGTCGGGCCATAACCTGGTCGGGTCATCCCTGGGGAGGGCCTGATTTTAAAAAAATTACAAGTCTAAAAAAATTCTACAAATTATAAAAAAAAATCACACAAGTTTGGATAAAATTGATACAAGTTGAATGCAAATATATATATTTTTAATTAACAATTCAATAGAGAAAGGTTGAGGGAGTTTGATCACTTGAAAACCTGAGAGAACTTGAAAATTTAAGAGATTTTTTAGAGATGAAATGAAATAGGAAAGCGTGTGTAACAGCCCATTTTTTTTTATTAATTCCTAATTATTAAGCATCAGTTAGATAGGAGAAATTTTTTCTCTTTGTTAAATTAAATACCTATAATAATTAGGATAACCCAAGAATAAATATTTCATCCTTATGAGTTATGTTGATTTTTGATTTATGGTGTAAATTGGTATATATAGATAGGAAATATATATAAGTATTTATGCCAAAATAATTATGATATTAGTAGTATATGGGGTGTATTTTTATTATTTCAAATTGTTGGTATATCTTAAAGTATTCCCAAATGTTAGTATATACCAAATCAAATACTAGGTAATTGTATTTAGAATTTTTTTATTTACTTAAGTTAGTGGAATGAGTTAGGTAGCATGGTTGGGTGAGGTGTAAGGCTAGGATCAATTTGATCCTAGCCTTGGCCAAGTGGCAAAACTTGAGGGAAGTTCCTATTGCAATAGCCAGATTATCAAGGGCCTTTTTACATAATAGTCATCTCTTACGTAAGGATCTGAGAGAGAGAAGTTTCTTCTTCTCTGTAAAATTCAGAATTTCCCCAAAATCAAACCCTAAATCCTCTCAAATCTCTCTCAGATCTCTCTCACAAACCAACTCTCTCACTCACTCTCTTTCTCTCTCTCTCTCTCTCGCACCCCCCAGCCGAAGCCAGGGGGCGCCAACGCCGGCCGGCGCCATCGCGGCCGCGCAGCCGCGGGCGGAGGGCGGCGCAGCCGCGCGGGAAGGCGGCGCCAGGCCACGCACGGCCTGGTGGGGGGAGGGGGTGTCCGATTTGGCCGTAGGAAGTGAGGAAATTCAGTTTTGGGATATTTTTATAAGGTAAAACTCAAGCCCTAATTCTAAATTTTGTTCCAACTATTTATTTTTTTCAGAGATTAAAAATTGGGTAAAGATAGAGTAACACTCAATTAGTTACTCTCATGATGATGAGTAGTTCATAAACTAAAAATTTGCCTTGTTGTGTTACTAGGGTTTGAGTGAAGGAATTGATCAAAATCGCGGTGGGAATCCTCATATCTTGGTGAGTAAATTTTCATACTCACTTCACATAATTTCATGAAGCTAGAATTTGATAAATTATGTATTAGATTAAGAGGAAATTGAAGAAGGTATAATAGAATAGTGTAGTATTATGTAAATCAATTTTCGTTCGTGGGATTGGTGATTTATTTACTCTCTTTTCATTAGAGGGATTTTAGGGAAAGTAAAATAGATTAATGTAGAATAGCATGTAAAATAATTTTACATGGAATTGGTGCCACAATTATTTTTATTAGAAGGTAGTTATATAAATTATTGTGTTATGCGTTCATAAAAATTTGAGTTAAGTTAAGTAGTAATAGTAAAGTGGGTGGTGATGGGTATGTACTAGAATGTAAGGGTATTTTAGTAGTTGTGTTACAAGCTAGGTATGTGAAATGCTTAAGTCACTAACTATAATACCTTGGTAATCCCACATGAATTACTTTGTATTACTTACTATGGTAATACATGTATTATAACATGATAAAAAAAATATTGACGACATGTGAACAAGTCGATTTTGTGATTTTGCCAAAACAGGTTGATTATGTAACCTACGCCATAGAATATTTTTGTCATGCAATATATGTGTGGATCGCTTGTAGAATTTATATGTTGTTATGATTGAATAGATGAATGATATGTGAAAATGTTGATTATGTGATCTTGTCAAAACATACTAATTGTGTAAAGTGATGAAATGACATAAATTGATATGACATATATATGAATGTATTGATTGTGGGATCTATACGTTAATATAATGAATCCCTATGTTTGCCAATTAAGAGTAGGAAGAGGGAAGATAGTGGGAAAAGTGAGGTTCCATCTAAAAATTGTAGGAAGGGGCCGGCGGGAGCCGGTAGGAGGAGAAGACGGTGTAAAAGTATGTTGATCATTGTAGGAAGGGGCCGGCGGGAGCCGGTAGGAGGAGAAGACGGTGTTATGAAAGTAGTTTATGTTTGTCACTGTAGGAAGGGGCCGGCGGGAGCCGGTAGGAGGAGAAGACGGTGAAATGTTCATGTACTCTTTTGAATGTTGTGGTAATGAATTGTTGTTTGTAAATATGTTCATAAAAGATATTTGTGTTACCATAACTTAGGAATTATTATGGTTTGAATTATGTTGTGTTATCAAACGTGATAAAAGGAAAACTATTACTACGTCTTGAACCATCACATAAGTGTATAAAGTAGACCAAAGAATGCTAACATATGTTTTCAAAAAAAGGTCTCCTTAGATTCCATAAAGTATGTTGTGGTATTATATCATGTTGTTATCATTTATAAAGTGTTTATGAAATTTACTCGCTGAGCCGTCGAGCTCATTCCTTTCTTTGTCTTCTCTTTCAGGTTTGGATAAAGGTAAGGGCATAAGGTAGCACGAATTAGTCATGAGCAGGATGTCATATGTTTCATAAACACTTATTTTGTCACTATGTGTATGTAATTATGTTTTATGTTAGCATTACCTAGTTGAGGGTGCTATGATGCTACTATCATATGTAAATTTTTGTAATAGTTTTAATTAGAACTTGTGTACTTGGGAAGTTGGTGAAGTAAAGTATTGTGATCATGCTGGTAAAATTTTGTGGATTATGGATGCCTCGATGGTTATGCAAGATGAATGCATGGCATAAGTATATTTTGGAGATATTCTTTATTTTTGTGATAAGTAGGTCATGTGACCGAAATCCTTCATGGACATAAGTAGGCCTTAGAGCCGAAATTACTATTGTTGTATGTGGAGAAAAGTAAAATAGATTAGAGGAAATGCTGCCGAAATTTTCTGGATTTGAATCAAAGAAAAGATTTGGGAATAAATACATATTATGGATCTAATCTTGCTTATTAGAAACTGGGACCGTTACAGTTGGTATCAGAGCCAAGGCTTAGGTGTAAAGTTACATTGAGTAGATAGGATAAGTTAGGATTGAGGTGGTATGGTGTGAAAAATTGTATGTAGGATTGTATGATCGAGATGGGTATTTTAAGGAGTAGTGGATTCTTACAAATATGATTAACTTAGAAGCGCGGGGTATTTAATCGTTCTCTTGTATTCGAATTTGAGTACCCGCATACTCCGATTCGGATGTTTCATACTGAGGGTGCGGGCCCTTTGTATGGATCGCCAGTGGTATGGGACACTGGAATGAGAGGGCAGCTAAAATATCCGGCAAGTCAAAGTTAATTCAGAACGTAAGAACGTTTCAGAGTAGCAAGCTTCGAGAGATAGAAAATATAAGAAATTGCAGATCTGTTGACTTCCAATAGCCTAACTACCTTAAGGTAAAATTTCCTTATATCTATGGATAATGATGTTGAAGCAAGCTTAATGGGATAAAAGAATACAGATGTGGCAGTTGATGATAAAAAAAAAAAAAAAGCCCTATTGGAGACCTACCAAGGACTGAGACTTTTAATGCCGTCCTCAGTAATGAAGTAGAGTCCCAAGGAAGAATATCTTTTGGAGGTATTTGTTAGAATGCTAGCTGGGCCCACGACTTGGATCTTTATGACGATTATGAATACGGAAAATATGACGATGATATCAAATAGAAAGTGAAGATCCTAAGGAGGGAGAAAATCTAAGAAGAGAGAACTCTAATAATGATAGTAAGAAGGGAAGTTCCACTGGTTCTAATATAAATCCTTGAATAAGGTGGGATGTTTAGTAATTTTTGAGAAAGGATGGCATGGTTCGCCTATGTTAGAGCTTTTTGGGTAGGAAGGTTTATGTGTCTATAAAGAATTGGGTATGAACAATGAGTTTCAATGTAAACCTTTTATATGATTTATATATATATATATCTTTTATATGTTTGGTATGAATGTAAGCATATCAATGTAAGTCTTGGTTCCAAGATGTCTTTGAAGTTATGAATAAAGTGATAATTGTTATGTAAGACTTGCTTTGTACTGTGAATATTATTGATAATAAAGACTGATTATTCTCTTAGGGATAGATGGATTTAAATCTTCCGCCACCAGACACTGATCCGGCAAGCTATGCCCCACCGCAAAATTCAGTTGGGAGTGTCCATCCCCCGAATAACCACGAGGATGAACACATCAGCAAATACCAGAAAATCCCTAAGGTAATGCCAGGTTGGTTGGCGCGACTGGCAACGAAAAGCAACCCACATCGAGCTTTAGAACAATTTCAGAAGCTGAACCCGCCAGCATTTAAAGGAGAAGCTGATCCCATACAAGCAGAAGAATGGCTTCGTCGAATTGAGAAAATACTAACCGTTATGGAATGTAATGAGAATCAAAGAGTGTCCTTTACCTCCTTCATGTTTCAAGGTGAGGCGGAACATTGGTGGGACATGGTTAAAGGTGGAGCTAATTCCTTAGGGAGAAAGTTTCTTGGAACTTTTTGGTTAAGAAGTTCAACGAAAAGTATATACCGGGGTAGCTAAAGATAAACTCGCACTAGAATTTCAGGAACTAAAGCAAGGACAAATGTCTGTCAACCAGTATGATGTCAAGTTTACACAATTATCAAGGTACGCAGCAGGGTTGGTACGTGAAGAATCAGAAAGAACTAAAAGGTTCGTGAGGGGATTAAAACCTGAAATCAGAAGCAAATTAATTCCGTTTCAACTCCAAATCTATATTCAAGCGGTGAAGAAAGCATTGGAAGTTGAACGGGATATATTGGAAGATCAGGAAGTCAAAGGCAAGGAGTTACCCCCTTCTAAACGCCCCCACTATCTGGAGACACCTGGCCCCGATATGTCAAACCACAGATTCAATAGAAGTGCGGAGTCCTCGGTAGCATCGGCTTCTAGATCAAATGGAAGTACATGGCATCGAGTGGGATTCCCTCGAAGACCTCAGACAGTACTTTCTCACCGTCCCGATGTTGCAGGAAACTCGTGGTGCCCCATATGCCATTTGAACCATGCGGGCAGTTGTGTTCTGGGCAAACAATGTTTCTCCTGCGGTCAAATGGGTCACATAAGGAAAGAATGTCCGATCTTACAAGGACACCCAAGTACGGGATTTGGGACGAAAAGACGAACTGGGGGCACTGTCCCATTTTCAGGATCAGCAGGAACTTTCAGGCGACCGTTCAACACACCCCGACCGGCGGAAACTCAGTCATCAGTACAACAACCTGGAGCTCGGCGTGAGAGGAATGCTTGACTCAGCAGGAGTCTCGAACATCAAATGTTGTGGTGAAAGGTACAATCAATTTAATGGAGCATTTTGCCCGAGTATTATTTGACCCTGGTGTCACATACTCTTTTGTCTTCTCAACGTTGCATCCAAACCAAACATGAAACCTAAATCATTGAAATTCTACTTGTGATATCGACTCCTATAGGAACGGATATGGTTACTAATATGTACTATTAGGAGAGTGAGATCATGATAAGAGAAGTAAAAACATGGGTGAACCTCGTAAAATTAGGAAAGATGGAGTACAATGTTATTTTAGAAATAGATTGATTGTTAACCCGCTGTGCCAATATAGGCTGCCACAAAAAGGGTGCATAGCTATGGTGAACGAGTACCTCAATTGTGTTTCGGAGGGGTTACCACGCTTACCTCCGGAAAGGAAGATCGAATTTCTCGTAATGTCATTTGGACAAACCATCACCCCTGCAACATTTATGGACTTGATGAATAAGAATATTACAACCATATCCCGATCAATTTGTGATCATATTTATTGTTGATGTAATAATTATCCCAAGAGTAGCAAGGAGCATAAAGAACAATTGAGAAATAGTTCAGATACAGGAAGTACTTGAAACAATTGTATTATGCAGAGATCCTCGCTTTTTATCAAGAGTCTAGGTGAGCTCTTCCAAGGCCTTGGGGATTAGATTATATCCTAGTACCGTGACACACTCTCAGACTGGTGGCCAATCAGAGAAGACTATTCAGATATTAGCAGATAGGTTGAAGCATGCATGTTAGATGTTGATAACTGGGAGAAGTATATACCACTAATGATGTTTGCGTGTAACAACAGCTACCTATTGACCTTGGGATGCAACCATCGAAGCTCGATATGGTAGGCAGTGCAAGTTCCCCAATTATTGGGAAGGGGTTGGAGAATGAGAAAATTTTTGGGCCCTGCTTGAGTGCAATATAATAGAATTTGTAAAGACTACCTGAGAACCAGAAGTGGATATACGAATTACCTACCCACAACTTTTCCAAGGTACATCGAGCTTCGGGGACGAAGCTTCCCTAAGGGGGTAGAATGTAACAGCCCATTTTTTTTTATTAATTCCTAATTATTAAGCATCAGTTAGATAGGAGAAATTTTTTCTCTTTGTTAAATTAAATACCTATAATAATTAGGATAACCCAAGAATAAATATTTCATCCTTATGAGTTATGTTAATTTTTGATTTATGGTGTAAATTGGTATATATAGATAGGAAATATATATAAGTATTTATGCCAAAATAATTATGATATTAGTAGTATATGGGGTGTATTTTTATTATTTCAAATTGTTGGTATATCTTAAAGTATTCCCAAATGTTAGTATATACCAAATCAAATACTAGGTAATTGTATTTAGAATTTTTTTATTTACTTAAGTTAGTGGAATGAGTTAGGTAGCATGGTTGGGTGAGGTGTAAGGCTAGGATCAATTTGATCCTAACCTTGGCCAAGTGGCAAAACTTGAGGGAAGTTCCTATTGCAATAGCCAGATTATCAAGGGCCTTTTTACATAATAGTCATCTCTTACGTAAGGATCTGAGAGAGAGAAGTTTCTTCTTCTCTGTAAAATTCAGAATTTCCCCAAAATCAAACCCTAAATCCTCTCAAATCTCTCTCAGATCTCTCTCACAAACCAACTCTCTCACTCACTCTCTTTCTCTCTCTCTCTCTCTCTCGCACCCCCCAGCCGAAGCCAGGGGGCGCCAACGCCGGCCGGCGCCATCGCGGCCGCGCAGCCGCGCGGGAGGGCGGCGCCAGGCCACGCACGGCCTGGTGGGGGGAGGGGGGTGTCCGATTTGGCCGTAGGAAGTGAGGAAATTCAGTTTGGGATATTTTTATAAGGTAAAACTCAAGCCCTAATTCTAAATTTTGTTCCAACTATTTGTTTTTTTTCAGAGATTAAAAATTGGGTAAAGATAGAGTAACACTCAATCAGTTACTCTCATGATGATGAGTAGTTCATAAACTAAAAATTTGCCTTGTTGTGTTACTAGGGTTTGAGTGAAGGAATTGATCAAAATCGCGGTGGGAATCCTCATATCTTGGTGAGTAAATTTTCATACTCACTTCACATAATTTCATGAAGCTAGAATTTGATAAATTATGTATTAGATTAAGAGGAAATTGAAGAAGGTATAATAGAATAGTGTAGTATTATGTAAATCAATTTTCGTTCGTGGGATTGGTGATTTATTTACTCTCTTTTCATTAGAGGGATTTTAGGGAAAGTAAAATAGATTAATGTAGAATAGCATGTAAAATAATTTTACATGGAATTGGTGCCACAATTATTTTTATTAGAAGGTAGTTATATAAATTATTGTGTTATGCGTTCATAAAATTTGAGTTAAGTTAAGTAGTAATAGTAAAGTGGGTGGTGATGGGTATGTACTAGAATGTAAGGGTATTTTAGTAGTTGTGTTACAAGCTAGGTATGTGAAATGCTTAAGTCACTAACTATAATACCTTGGTAATCCCACATGAATTACTTTGTATTACTTACTATGGTAATACATGTATTATAACATGATAAAAAAAATATTGACGACATGTGAACAAGTCGATTTTGTGATTTTGTCAAAACAGGTTGATTATGTAACCTACGCCATAGAATATTTTTGTCATGCAATATATGTGTGGATCGCTTGTAGAATTTATATGTTGTTATGATTGAATAGATGAATGATATGTGAAAATGTTGATTATGTGATCTTGTCAAAACATACTAATTGTGTAAAGTGATGAAATGACATAAATTGATATGACATATATATGAATGTATTGATTGTGGGATCTATACGTTAGTATAATGAATCCCTATGTTTGCCAATTAAGAGTAGGAAGAGGGAAGACAGTGGGAAAAGTGAGGTTCCATCTAAAAATTGTAGGAAGGGGCCGGCGGGAGCCGGTAGGAGGAGAAGACGGTGTAAAAGTATGTTGATCATTGTAGGAAGGGCCGGCGGGAGCCGGTAGGAGGAGAAGACGGTGTTATGAAAGTAGTTTATGTTTGTCACTGTAGGAAGGGGCCGGCGGGAGCCGGTAGGAGGAGAAGACGGTGAAATGTTCATGTACTCTTTTGAATGTTGTGGTAATGAATTGTTGTTTGTAAATATGTTCATAAAAGATGTTTGTGTTACCATAACTTAGGAATTATTATGGTTTGAATTATGTTGTGTTATCAAACGTGATAAAAGGAAAACTATTACTACGTCTTGAACCATCACATAAGTGTATAAAGTAGACCAAAGAATGCTAACATATGTTTTCAAAAAAGGTCTCCTTAGATTCCATAAAGTATGTTGTGGTATTATATCATGTTGTTATCATTTATAAAGTGTTTATGAAATTTACTCGCTGAGCCGTCGAGCTCATTCCTTTCTTTGTCTTCTCTTTCAGGTTTGGATAAAGGTAAGGGCATAAGGTAGCACGAATTAGTCATGAGCAGGATGTCATATGTTTCATAAACACTTATTTTGTCACTATGTGCATGTAATTATGTTTTATGTTAGCATTACCTAGTTGAGGGTGCTATGATGCTACTATCATATGTAAATTTTTGTAATAGTTTTAATTAGAACTTGTGTACTTGAGAAGTTGGTGAAGTAAAGTATTGTGATCATGTTGGTAAAATTTTGTGGATTATGGATGCCTCGATGGTTATGCAAGATGAATGCATGGCATAAGTATATTTTGGAGATATTCTTTATTTTTGTGATAAGTAGGTCATGTGACCGAAATCCTTCATGGATATAAGTAGGCCTTAGAGCCGAAATTACTATTGTTGTATGTGGAGAAAAGTAAAATAGATTAGAGGAAATGCTGCCGAAATTTTCTGGATTTGAATCAAAGAAAAGATTTGGGAATAAATACATATTATGGATCTAATCTTGCTTATTTGAAACTGGGACCGTTACAGCGTGGGTATTTATAGAGAGGAAGAGATAGTTAAAATGTAATTTTTTTTTGCCAAAAAAAATGCAAAAAAAAAAAAAATCGACCACTATACGTTGATGGTTTTGTAAAAAAAATTACAAAACCCACTTATGGCTAATTTCTGAGTCCAATATAACCGTTGGGGGTGTGGAAAAGAATTATTTTGACCCAAACGGCTCTTGTCTCCCTGAGGCCAGGTGCGACTTGGTAGGGCGATGGGCCAGGATCGCCAAACCCGAGCACGCCCCGGGTTTAGGATCAGGTGTAACACCCCGCTCCCAGAATACGTACTTAGTTTTTTATTCAGATTTTTTGATCGTATTTTTCGATTTACTTCCTGTATTTGTTTTGTATTATGAATTATTTATATGATCGTTTTGTCTTGGATTGGGATTCGTGGACTCGGAGTCAGCCCTAATCTGAACCGGGAACCCGATCCTAGTGAATTACTTGATTTGGTCTTTTCGCTATTTCGATTTGACCGATTTCAGTTTTAAACATCATTTTCCAATATTTTAGATTTTCTATGATTTTCTGAAATTTTCCTGAATTAAATTGAAAATCTTCAAAACGGTGTCGACCAGTGCCGCTGACCGATTCCCGGATTTTTAATTTACAAACAGATTAGAATTACTAGAAGTGTCTTTTTATATTATTTCTTAAAATTATATTTTCTATCTAAATACCTTTTCTGAGATTTTTCAGAATTTATCAAAATCCGGCCAACCCGGTGTAGACCGATATTGACGGTTGACTTTATGATTTTTATTTTGAACAGGGGATTGAATTTCTGAAAACCGATTTCACTAAAAATCTTTATATAATATTTATTATTTTTAAGAATTTTTGGAAAGCTCTTCGAGTTACTTCATTTTTGGACTTTTTCGGAGTTTTTAGTGTTTTCCCAGATACCGGATTTTATCCAGATATTTTACTTTTCTCTTTCTCCCATTTTCTCTCTCCTTTCTCAGACGCGAGTCTCACCAGACTCAGATCTGATTTTTAATGCGAAGATTCGCATCCATTCTGCATTAAATGCACTTCAGATCAACTCCAATCAAGTCAAATCTGACTTTTGTCCTTTCTATTTAACGCAACTTTCGCATTCCCCTGGGCGCGGCTTTAATTTCCGCGTTTGGCCCATTTTGGCCTAAACGCAGGTTTGAGGGCTGCGTTTGGAGAGGGAGACGCAAGTTCTCTTTGTATGATTCTTTTGTTTTGAAAAGTAGGCAACATTATTATATTCATTTCCTTACCTTTATAAATACCCCAGTCCCTCTCTCTCTTTGATTATTTCTCTCCTCCTTCCTTTAGCAGCCAACAGAGAGCAATTGGCAGCCATGGCCTTGCCTTGGCCGGCCACTTCCCCACCACCTTCACCCTCCATTTCCACCACCATTTCTTCCACCAATACCACCACCTCTTTCTCCTCCATCTCCTCCTCCATTTCCAACAACAACTCCATATCACCTTCTTCTTCCTCTTTTCCACCATGAAACACTAAAGTAACCCATTTCCACCACCACTTTCTCCACCATCTCCACCACCACATACTCCACCTTAGCCACAACGAACCACGCCACCTTCCTCTCCTCGTCGTGCTCTTTCGATGAGCTATAGTTTCGCTCTCCGAAACTCCTTTTGCAAAACTCAAAACTTACGTTTTGTACTAGACTTGCACCCCATGATTTCTTGAACTTGGGCTTGGGCTACCGGATTCCGGCCATCTCCGGCCGCCGCCGGCGACCACCGGCCATGGCCGGCTACCACCCCTTCCCTCCTCTTCTTTCCTTTCCTTCTTTCTTTCTTTTCATTCTTTCTTTCTTTCCTTTCTTTCTTTCCTTTCCCTTCTCTTTCCTTCACTAATTCTTCCCAAAACCTGCGTCTCCTCTCCCTCATTCCCTGCGTCCCTCTCTATCCCTGCGTCTCTCTCAATTTTTCTAGTCTCTCTCTTCCTCTCTGTTAATTGCTAGACGCGGATCGGATCACCCCCGCGTCTAGGCAATTCTTTAACGCGATCCACGCGATCCTGTATCAACGCGACGCGGAGTTCATGCTCGCGTCTGCGTTCTCCTCGTGTCCTTGTTAGAACGCGGGTCTCGAACCCTGCGTTTGTGACATCCCTGCAACGCTATTTCCCGCGTCCGCTATTTCCCGCGTCTGCTATTTCCCGCGTCTGCGACCCCCGCGTCTCACTCTCTAACTCGCGTCCCCCTGTACACAATCTCTCCCTGTACAATCTCTCTCCCTGTCCTCTCTCTCTCCATGGGCTTCTCTTTAGCTCTCACATTCTCTTTCTCTCTCTCATTCTCTTTCTCTCTAACGCGTTGACGCGTTGATTTCCTGGATTCCGGTGATTTGGGATTTCACTATGTTTTCGAGACCTAGGCGAGTGTCCTCGCTCTCGCCTCCATTTGGGTTTCCCCGCTTTGTCGGGTCGACATGTATTTTATTCCGTTTTACTGCTTTATACCATGCGTGGCCGACCCTTCGTGGTCGTTAAACTCTGGGTTTCTGCCCACTCTTGGGATGGCTGGTGGCCACTGAGAGTGCGCTTAAACCCTGAGCGTTCTTGTCCCTCAGCCTTCAGCCTCCGGTCTCTCACTATCTCGAAAGGGAAGTGATTGGGACCGTCAGGTCTCTCCGCCCTTCAGCCTCCGGTCTCTCACTATCTCGAAAGGGAAGTGATTGGGACCGTCAGGTCTCTCAGCTCCGCCTGGTTATCATGATCAGCGTTCAGCGCTTTACCACTAGATTCGTCTAGGCGAGATGCTGCCGGAATTCCTGCTCGCACCTTAAGCCGAGTTGTCCGGTAACCTTGCCAGACGCTCCAGTGATAAATATTGTTTGCTGTCTGTGCACTCCAGCTTGCTCAGCTCCGCTTGAATGTGCTCAGCTGCTATTCTATCACATGCCATGTATTTACCTGATATGTTAACACTTGACATGCCATTACTTCATACCTATCTTTTACATGCTACTATTTAACACCTGTTTGTATCACCTGACAACTGATGTGTTATCACCTGACACCAGACATGCTACTACTTGGCAAGACCCCTTGTTATGACATGACTTGCCACCGGACTAATATCAATCTCTTGACATGACTGGTTACCTGTCTAATATCACCATCTTGTCATGCTATCCCTTGACACCCGGCATGATATACTTGACCTGTGATTATCTCATTTACGGGAATACTGTACTTGTTATCCTGTATTATATATACAGTGACCTGAATCTATAGTACTCATGTACTCCTGAACTCCTGATCATGTCTTGTACCTGCTATTCCCGTAAATTGATAATCACATATTAAATTCTAATAAGACAACTTGCACCCGGTTTGGGGGAAACTGATGGGCCCTGATTAATCATGTTTATGGTGGTCTTATCGAGCTGCGCGTGGCCACATACTTGAGGGATCACCTGGCGGCCACTAGGGATTCCGTGGGGTGTGCTGGCACCCCTACTCCTGTTTATTCCTGCCGGGTATGCACACGCCCTAGGCCTATTTTTATAGGATCTGCGATACTCTATTCCTGTTCGGGCGTAAATAAGTCCCGGTACCTAGCGGTACGTTCCGGCTCAGCACCGGATACTCCTGAACCGTTGTCCCGGGCATGTACGGGGCCCATCCGAAACATGATTCATCGATCTTTATCAGTTTCCAAATAACTTGCTCTATAAGTTGTGAGTGGAAGTATGTGGAATGGGACGCATACTGAAACCTACAACTTAGACGGCCCCAATTATAATAATATGCTAAGATGAAACTGTTGTGTTGTTTTGTAATCCGGGTTGTATGCGCTTGGGTTACGGTGACATGTGATAAAGATATATAGATGAGGGTTTCCTTGTTTGGATTATTCCTTCGAGGTACTAGTCTCATGGGGCCGTGACCTAAGCTTGTACAATCGGTTTTGCTCGTAATCGGTTTTATTCGGTTTTATCAGTTTTTATCTGTTTTATGTTAGTTTAGGAGATATCTGGTGTTGTCCTATCTACCTTACTTCTCATCTCTTTACCTTCTCTTATCTTATCATACCATGAGTAGTTCCTGCTTGATATCACTTGTTTTATATCTACTTGCTCTTGCATGCTTACCTATGCTCGCCACTTGGCATTCGTATCACCACTCGCCTGGGGAGTTCTATCTGACTCCCCTGGATCCTCATGTCCAGTGTAACACCCCGCTCCCAGAATACGTACTTAGTTGCGTATTCAGATTTTTTGATCGTATTTTTTGATTTACTTTCTGTATTTGTTTTGTATTATGAATTATTTATATGATCGTTTTGTCTTGGATTGGGATTCGTGGACTCGGAGTCAGCCCTCATCTGAACCGGGAACCCGATCCTAGTGAATTGCTCGATTTGATCTTTTCGCTATTCCAATTTGACCAATTTCAGTTTTAAACATCGTTTTCCAATATTTTAGATTTTCTATGATTTTCTGGAATTTTCCTGAATTAAGTTGTAAATCTTCAAAACCGGTGTCGATCAGTGCCGCTGACCGATTTCCGGATTTTTAATTTACAAACGGAGTAGAATTTCTAAAACGGCTTTCACATCATTTCTTAAAATCATATTTTCTATCTAAATATTTTTTCTGAGATTTTTCAGAATTTATCAAAATCCGGCCACCCGGTGTAGACCGATATTGATGGTTGACTTTATGATTTTTATTTTGAAAATGAGATTGAATTTCTGAAAACCGATTTCATCAAAAATCTTTATATAATATTTATTATTTTTGAGAATTTTTGGAAAGCTTTCCGAGTTACTTTATTTTTCGGGCCTTTCTTAAGTTTTTGGTGTTTTCCCCGATACCAGAATTTATCCAGATATTTTATTTCCTCTTTTTCTATTTTCTCTCTCCTCGCTAGACGCGAGTTCCACCAATCTGGATTCATCATTAAATGCAGAGATCCTCTCCTTACTGCATTTAATGCACTTCAGATCAACTCCCATCAAGTCATTATGACTCTTGTCCTTTCTGCTAAACGCAGCTTTCGCATTTTTCTTCTGGACGCGGCTTTAATTTCCGCGTTTGGCCCATTTTGGCCTAAACGCAGGTTTGAGGGCTACGTTTGGAGAGTGAGACGCAAGTCTCATTGAATCAAATCATGGCAACATTATTATAATATTTTCCTACCCTTTATAAATACCCCCACTTCTTCTCTCTCTTTCATTCATTTTTCCCTTCCATCTCTTTCCAGCAAGCAGGCCACGAATGGCAGCCCTTGCTTCCTATTGGCCGGCCTTGCTCCACCATTTTCCCTCCATTTTCACCACCAACACCACCACCTCTTTCTCCTCTATCTCCTCCTCCATTCCAACAACAACAACAACACCACCACCTCCACCACCTTCTTCTTCCTCTTCTTTTCCATCAAATAACCCATTTTCACCACCACCTTCTCCACCATCTCCACCACCATATACTCCACCTTGGCTACCAACGACCATGCCATCTCCTTCTCCTCGTCATGCTCTTTCCGACGAGCTATAGCTTCGTTCTCCGAAGCCTCGTTTCCGAAACTCCATTTTCACCATATAAACTACACTTGCACCATTAAACTACCTTCTCTTTTGGAGCTTTGGCCACCCTCTCCGGCCACTTCCGGCCATCTCCGGCCGCCACCGGTGACCGCCGGCCATCGCCGACCATCCTCCCTTTCCCTTTCCATTCTTTCCTTTCCTTCTTTCTTTATTTTCCTTCTTTCTTTCTTTCCTTTCTTTTTCATTTCCTTTCCTTTTCATTTTCCTTGTCTTCTCTGATTTTCCTCCCAAAACCTGCGTCTCACTCTTTCCCTGCGTCCCACTCCCTCATCTCCTTGTCTCTCTCCTTCTCTCTGTTAATTGCTAAACGAGGAGTTCTCCCGCGTTTAGGCAATTCCTTAACGCGAATCTTCGCGTTCTTGACATTTGTATAACGCGGCCTTCGCGTTCTTGCATCGACACGACGCGGAGCTCATGCCCGCGTCTGTGACCTTCTCATGTCAACGCAACGCGGATCTTATTCCGCGTTTGTGTTCTTCTTGTGTTAACGCGACGCAGAACCCACGTCCGCGTCCGCGTTCTCCTCGCGTCCTGACTTGAACGCGTGTCTCGAACCCCGCGTTTGTGGCACCTTCGCGACGTGATTCCCGCGTCTGCGACTACCGCGTCTCACTCTCAAAAACCCGCGTTTCCCTGTGTCTCTTTCTAGGTTTCTCCCTCTTTCTTTCTCTAACTCTTTCTCTCTCCACTTCACTTTCTCTCTCTTCATAATTATATATTATTATATTATTTTATGGCGCGTGCGCGAGTTCCATGGATTTCGGACTTTTCGGCATTTTCGGTGATTTAGGCGAGTGTCCTTGCTCTCGCCTCCATTTGGGTTTCCCCGCTTCGTCGGGTCGACATGTCTTTTATTCCATGTTTTCATGTATTATGTATTTGGGCTGAGTCCCTGTATCTATGTATGGCCGAGTGTCAATGACTGGACATGTATTGCTCTATGACGAATGCTTGTATTAGGGTAGTTTAATTCTTGTACATATACCATGCCTGTGATGTACTTTGTTGCTTTATACCATGCGTGGCCAACCCCTCGTGGTCGATTGGACTCTGGGTTTCTCCCACTCCTGGGATGGCTAGTAGCCACCGAGAGTGCGCTTAAACCCCGAGCGTACTCGGACCCCTTAACCTCCGGTCACTCACTATCTCGAAAGGGAAGTGATTGGGACCGACAGGTCTCACCGTTCTTTAACCTCCGGTCACTCACTATCTCGAAAGGGAAGTGATTGGGACCGACAGGTCTCTCCGTTCTTCAGCCTCCGGTCTCCCACTATCTCGAAAGGGAAGTGATTGGGACCGTCAGGTCTCTCAGCTCCGCCTGGTTATCATGATCAGCGCTCAGCACTTACCACTTGATTCGTCTAGGCGAGATGCTGCCGGGATTTCCTACTCGCATTTTAAGCCGAGTTGTCCCGGTAACCTTGCCAGGCGCTCCAATATTAAATACTGTTTGCTGTCAGTACCTCCAGCTTGCTCAGCTCTGCTTGATTGTGCTCAACTATTACTCTAACACTTTCCATATACAAGCTTGTTATGTAACCACTTGACATATACCTGTCTGTATCATTTAACACTTGATATGCTATCACTGGACACCCGACATGCTACTACTTGACACTAACTCATGTTATACCTCCTGTCATGAACACTTGTCATTGGCTTGATAAAACCTGATACCTGTTATCAATAACTCTCTACTCTTGATTATCACCTTACGGGAATGTAGTACCTAATCTCTTGTTATGTACTCCAGTTATGCCTGTTATGATTCCTGTTATGATTCCCGTTATGATTCCTGTTATGACAAGTTATGATCCTATTCATTCCCGTAATCTGATAATATTGTTAACAAGCCATAAAAAGGACAACTTGCACGGGAATGGGAGGAAGTGATGGATGCCGGTATGATGCCTTGCTTATAGTAGTGGAATATCAGAACTGACGATTTGTGTTAGGGGGATTTAAGGCCCTCAGAAGATGCGTGTTAGGGGGATTTAAGGCCCCCAATGGCTGTGTCCCGGGCGGACGGGAACTAATTAAGTATGAGCTATCAGTTCTTCATCAGCTTCCAGTAACGAACCTCGGCTTGCTTATATTGGATGTATGTGTGTTGGGATGTACACCAGGACACATACCTAGATATATGGGTCAGACGAGTAATAATAATAAAAGATGCCAACTATGTACTCCTGTTATGCCTGTTATGAACTCCCGTTATGCTCGTTATAATTCCTGTTATGCCTGTTATGTACTCCTGTTATGACCATTGTGTGATTTGCCACGAATGCTTCTATCGGATTTTACATCGGATTTCCAGTTTTATGATTATTATACCTGCTTGCACCCTGCTTTACCACTCGTGTTCTATTCCACCAGTCTCCTGCTCTTATCACCTTATATCATACATGTTCCTAGCTTGACATTGATTACTGTCTCTCTACTTGTTCCTGTTTGCTGATGCTCACGATACGGTTTTCAATACATGTTTATGACTTGGATTTATCGATACACATGTGCTTATCTATGCTCGCCACTTGGCTTTCGCATCACCACTTGCGGGGAGTTTCATTTGACTCCCCTGGATCCTCATGTCCAGGTCATGGAGCTTGGAGCGTGTGGATTCTCCCAGTCGCTGATCAGAGTGGCGCAGCGGTAGCGTGGATCTCCAGCAGACCGCCCAGAGCTCTATTTTTCCAGGCCCCCTGTGCGCCTCTCGAGTTTTCTTTTGTAAAACTCGTGAGTGCCTTTGATACTGTTCATACTTGTACATCTCTTTGTAATCTCGCAATTGCGCATACCTGTGATGTAATATTCATGTAATATTGGATCACTTCTAGTGATAACTTTGTAATTGTACTCATGCGTTGGAATGTATAATGCACCACTTGCTTCCGTACTCTGATTCTTGCCTGTACTGATGCTTAGCGTATATACGTGAGGGTATTTCTGACCTGCGTATATACGTTGCAGTAACGCCCCCGTACCCGCCAGATCGGGCGTTACATCCAGGTCTTGAAGCTTGGAGCGTGTGGATTCCCCCAGTTGCTGATCAGAGTGGCGCAGCGGTAGCGTGGATCTCCAGCAGACCGTCCAGAGCTCTATCCTTCCAGGCCCCCCTGTGTGCCTCTCGAGTTTTCCTTTTGTGAACTCGTGAGTGCCTGTGTACTGTTCATACTTGTACATCTCTTTGTAATCTCGCAATTGCGCATATCAGTGATGTAATATTATTGTAATATTTGTCACATCTGGTGATAACTTTGTAATTGTACTCATATGTTGGAATGTATAATGCACCACTTGCTTCCGTACTCTGATTCTTGCCTGTACTGATGCTTAGCGTATATACGTGAGGGTATTCCTGACCTGCGTATATACGTCGCAATAACGTCCCCGTACCCGCCGGATCGGGGCGTTACAGGATGGTATCAGAGCCTAGCTCTCGCATCCTCAGTACGTCCAGATGGCAAATTAATGGTAAAGAAATTTGCAACTGGAATGCATGAGTCCTGGTTATACAGTCCAACTACAAGTACAGAGTTATCTATTCTTTCTTGATCATCCTTCCTTTGATTCCTAATCCCTTCCATCTTTCCACTGTTTTGGTTTTTCGTAGCCTTTATACCAACTTAAGATATGATCGACTAGAAAGGTAGCGGCTGGCAATGAATGAAGCTATGACATAATCTCTTTGGCCAACTCTATGAAGCTCGGTATTCTCAGGATTGATCCACGATTGGGTTATCTTTCAGAAGTTGGTATCCGGATTTCTCTACGACTCTTATATATTCTTGGCTATATTCTTCAGAGTGATCGATGCTGGTCTTCGGAATTCTTAATTATTGGTCTTCTTTATTTATGGTCAGTATTATTTGGCATTGTTTAAAGAATTATGCGGCAGGAAGTGCAGAAGATGTCTATTTTCAGATTATTATTCAGTCAACTTGGGAAGCCCTACCTGCAGTGATTCATATCTTGATTGGTATAATTCCTGTCCTTGTCCCTCTTGTGTTCATCTTCCCCTTATCGAAATTGCGAGGACGCAATTTTTTGTAAGGTGGATGGATTGTAACACCCCGCTCCCAGAATACGTACTTAGTTGCGTATTCAGATTTTTGATCGTATTTTTCGATTTAGTTCCTGTATTTGTTTGTATTATGAATTATTTATATGATCGTTTTGTCTTGGATTGGGATTCGTGGACTCGGAGTCAGCCCTAATCTGAACCGGGAACCCGATCCTAGTGAATTGCTTGATTTGGTCTTTTTGCTATTCCGATTTGACCGATTTCAGTTTTAAACATCATTTTCTAATATTTTAGATTTTCTATGATTTTCTGGAATTTTTCTGAATTAAATTGAAAATCTTCAAAACCGGTGTCGACCAGTGCCGCTGACCGATTCCCGGATTTTTAATTTACAAACAGATTGGAATTACTAGAAATGTCTTTTTACATTATTTCTAAAATCATATTTTCTATCTAAATACCTTTTCTGAGATTTTTCAGAATTTATCAAAATCCGGCCAACCCGGTGTAGACCGATATTGACGGTTGACTTTATGATTTTTATTTTGAAAAGGGGATTGAATTTCTGAAAACCGATTTCACCAAAAATCTTTATATAATATTTATTATTTTTAAGAATTTTTGGAAAGCTCTTCGAGTTACTTCATTTTTGGACTTTTCTGGACTTTTCTATGTTTTTTCCCAGATACCGGATTTTATCCAGATATTCCACTTTTCTCTTTCTCCCATTTTCTCTCTCCTTTCTCAGATGTGAGTCTCACCAGACTCAGATCTGATTTATAATGCGAAGATTCGCATCCATTCTGCATTAAATGCACTTCAGATCAACTCCAATCAAGTCAAATCTGACTTTGTCCTTTCTATTTAACGCAACTTTCGCATTCCCCTGGGCGCGGCTTTAATTCCCCGCGTTTGGCCCATTTTGGCCTAAACGCAGGTTTAAGGGCTGCGTTTGGAGAGGGAGACGCAAGTTCTCTTTGTATGATTCTTTTGTTTTGAAAAGTAGGCAACATTATTATATTCATTTCCTTACCTTTATAAATACCCACTCCCTCTCTCTCTTTGATTATTTCTCTCCTCCTTCCTTTAGCAGCCAACAGAGAGCAATTGGAAGCTATGGCCTTGCCTTGGCCGGCCACTTCCCCACCACCTTCACCCTCCATTTCCACCCCATTTCTTCCACCAACCACCACCTCTTTCTCCTCCATCTCCTCCTCCATTTCCAACAACAACTCCATATCACCTTCTTCTTCCTCTTTTCCACCATGAAACACAAAGTAACCCATCTCCACCACCACTTTCTCCACCATCTCCACCACCACATACTCCATCTTAGCCACAACGAACCACGCCACCTTCCTCTCCTCGTCGTGCTCTTTCCGATGAGCTATAGTTTCACTCTCCGAAACTCCTTTTACAAAACTCAAACTTACATTTGTACTAGACTTGCACCCCATGATTTCTTGAACTTGGGCTTGGGCTACCGGATTCCGGCCATCTCCGGTCGCCGCCGGCGACCACCGCCATGGCCAGCTACACCCCCCTTCCCTCCTCTTCTTTCCTTCCTTCTTTCTTTCTTTTCATTCTTTCTTTCTTTCCTTTCTTTTTCCTTTCCCTTCTCTTTCCTTCACTAATTCTTCCCAAAACTTGCGTCTCCTCTCCCTCATTCCCTGCGTCCCTCTCTATCCCTGCGTCTCTCTCAATTTTTCCAGTCTCTCTCTTCTTCTCTGTTAATTGCTAGACGCGGATCTCACCCCCGCGTCTAGGCAATTCTTTAACGCGATCCACGCGTTCCTGTATCAACGCGACGCGGAGTTCATTCTCGCGTCTACGTTCTCCTCGTGTCCTTGTTAGAACGCGGGTCTCGAACCCCGCGTTTGTGACATCCCTGCAACACTATTTCCCGCGTCCGTCTGCTATTTCCCGCGTCTGCGACCCCCGCGTCTCACTCTCTAACTCGCGTCCCCTGTACACAATCTCTCCCTGTACAATCTCTCTCCCTGTCCTCTCTCTCTCTCCATGGGCTTCTCTTTAGCTCTCACATTCTCTTTCTCTCTCTCATTCTCTTTCTCTCTAACGCGTTGACGCGTTGATTTCCTGGATTCCAGTGATCAGGGATTTCATTATGTTTTCGAGACTTAGGCGAGTGTCCTCGCTCTCTCCTCCATTTGGGTTTCCCCGCTTTGTCGGGTCGACATGTATTTTATTCCATTTTACTGCTTTATACCATGCGTGGCCGACCCTTCGTGGTCGTTGAACTCTGGGTTTTCTGCCCACTCTTGGTGGCTGGTGGTCACTGAGAGTGCGCTTAAACCCTGAGCGTTCTTGTCCCTCAGCCTTCAGCCTCCGGTCTCTCACTATCTCGAAAGGGAAGTGATTGGGACCGTCAGGTCTCTCCGCCCTTCAGCCTCCGTCTCTCACTATCTCGAAAGGGAAGTGATTGGGACCGTCAGGTCTCCCAGCTCTGCCTAGTTATCATGATCAGCGTTCAACGCTTTACCACTAGATTCGTCTAGGCGAGATGCTGCCGGAATTCCTACTCGCACCTTAAGCCGAGTTGTCCCGGTAACCTTGCCAGACGCTCCAGTGATAAATACTGTTTGCTGTCTGTGCACTCCAGCTTGCTCAGCTCCGCTTGAATGTGCTCAGCTGCTATTCTATCACATGCCATGTATTTACCTGATATGTTAACACTTGACATGCCATTACTTCATACCTATCTTTTACATGCTACTATTTAACACCTGTTTGTATCACCTGACAACTGATGTGTTATCACCTGACACCAGACATGCTACTACTTGGCAAGACCCCTTGTTATGACATGACTTGCCACCGTACTAATATCAATCTCTTGACATGACTGGTTACCTGTCTAATATCACCATCTTGTCATGCTATCTCTTGACACCCGACATGATATACTTGACCTGTGATTATCTCATTTACGGAATACTGTACTTGTTATCCTGTATTATATATACAGTGACCTGAATTTATAGTACTCATGTACTCCTGAACTCCTGATCATGTCTTGTACCTGCTATTCCCGTAAATTGATAATCACATATTAAATTCTAATAAGACAACTTGCACCCGGTTTTGGGGAAACTGATGGGCCCTGATTAATCATGTTTATGGTGGTCTTATCGAGCCGCGCGTGGCCACATACTTGAGGGATCACTTGGCGGCCACCAGGGATTCCGTGGGGTGTGCTGGCACCCCTACTCCTTTTATTCCTGCCGGTATGCACACGCCCTAGGCCTATTTCTATGGGATCTGCGATACTCTATTCCTGTTCGGGCGTAAATAAGTCCCGGTACCTAGCGGTACGTTCCGGCTCAGCACCGGATACTCCTGAACCGTTGTCCCAGGCATGTACGGGGCCCATCCGAAACATGATTCATCGATCTTTATCAGTTTCCAAATAACTTGCTCTATAAGTTGTGAGTGGAAGTATGTGAAATGGACGCATACTGAAGCCTACAACTTAGACGGCCCTAATTATAATAATATGCTAAGATGAAACTGTTGTGTTGTTTTGTAATCCGGGTTGTATGCGCTTGGGTTACGGTGACATGTGATAAAGGTATATAGATGAGGGTTTCCTTATTTGGATTATTCCTTCGAGGTACTAGTCTTATGGGGCCGTGACCTAAGCTTGTACAATCGGTTTTGCTCGTAATCGGTTTTATTCAGTTTATCGATTTTTATCTGTTTTATGTTAGTTTAGGAGATATCTGGTGTTGCCCTATCTACCTTACTTCTCATCTCTTTACCTTCTCTTATCTTATCATACCATGAGTAGTTCCTACTTGATATCACTTATTTTATATCTACTTGCTCTTGCATGCTTACCTATGCTCGCCACTTGGCATTCGTATCACCACTCGCCTGGGGAGTTCTATCTGACTCCCCTGGATCCTCATGTCCAGGTCTTGGAGCTTGGAGCGTGTGGATTCCCCCAGTTGCTGATCAGAGTGGCGCAGCGGTAGCGTGGATCTCCAGCAGACCATCCTGCCTCTCGAGTTCTCCTTTTGTGAACTCGTGAGTGCCTGTGTACTGTTCATACTTGTACATCTCTTTGTAATCTCGCAATTGCGCATATCAGTGATGTAATATTATTGTATATTTTGTCACATCTGGTGATAACTTTGTAATTGTACTCATATGTTGGAATGTATAATGCACCACTTGCTTCCGTACTCTGATTCTTGCCTGTACTGATGCTTAGCGTATATACGTGAGGGTATTCCTGACCTGCGTATATACGTCGCAGTAACGTCCCCGTACCCGCCGGATCGGGGCGTTACATCAGGTCGTGGCTCGTGCCAGGCCCGGGCCAACCCTTGTCGGCTCGTACGGTGCCAACGGGCCGGCCGGGCCTGTTCGAACCCCTACACAAGACCACAACTATTGTTGACTATTGTAAGACAAAGGGAAAATGTGTCCACTCCCCTGAGAAGTTCGGTATAGAATTTTTTTTGGGCTAGTTAATACAGAAAAGAAAAGAAAAGGAAAAAAATAGAAAATAAGCTAAACAAATCGACATCAGGTTTCTCCCAAGAGGAGATGAAAATCTGCTTCATCGACATCTAAATCTTCCAACATCGCTGGATCGAAGGCTACATTAGAGAAGGCCGCGAGTGGGGGGAAATCATCAAGAATATTACCTTTGGATTTCTGACCAATTAAAGGGATTTAGAGATTACTTAGAGACCGGAGGCGTAAAACATCGGAGAGTTGCCGAGAGCACCCTCCCCTTCTTTTTTGCCTTCTTGGAAAACTTGTAGGTACAAATAGAGGGGGTGAATAGGTGTACAAGCTAATATGGGACAAATGATGCGGAATTTGAACACGTTTGTTAACACACTATGTGTAATTAAGAGTGAGCACGAATTCTCCATGAAGAGCTCTGCAACTACTCCTCTAGATTTCTCTAAACTAAGAGTTGAAGTGCTATTAAAAGCTCTCTTGGTTGAACATAAGTGTGAGCATACAAACAATACCAAGTATGTATATAATATGAGCAATGTAGTAATAAATGCAAGATATAACGAGAGAGAGTTGAGAGATAGTGGATCAAACAAAACACCAAGATATGTTTCGAGATTTGAGCCACTGCTCTACGTCCCCACCTTCACACAGAAGGATTTTTACCATGTCCACACTGGACCTTCCACAAAGGAACCTCCACCGAGGAATTACAACTCAACACTGGGAGTACGCAACTCCTCTCTCTCAACAATACCTCTACATAAGAGGAAGCACAAAGTAAAGAAGAAATAAAACTTAGTGATTCAATGATCAGAAACTCTCTCTTGGTGATCTCAAAGGATCACAAATAATTTTTCTCAAAATACAAAGATCCTAAAGATACATTCGGGATGATAGCTCAAGTATGTGAGAAACAAAATATTTGGATATAAAACAACAAAGAAATACTTGAAAAAAAAACTTCTTGATGGATATATAAAATGAAGAACAAAATAGAATTCCCAAAGACTTGATTTTTTTTTATTTTTCAAAACTTTGAAAACAAATAAAGATAGAGAATTTTAGCATAAAAACTCTTTGAAAACTTTGTTAAAAACACTTGAGAAGGTGAGAAAAATTGCTCTCAAAAATCTTGGAAGAAACATCCCCCAAAGACCCATTTATATATGGGTTTGAAAATATAGCCGTTGGGGTTCAGAACATGTCAGAAATGACCTGTTGGTCGACCCTGTTGGGGTTTCCAATCGACGTCCCAAGACAATTTGCTTAACGGTCGACCGCCCGTCGACGAGGCCAGAACCAGAGAATAAACTCTCTGGTCGGTCGATCGGGGGCCAGATCTAGAGAGCAAACTCTCTAGATCGGTTGACCGGCCCATGGCCAAGGCTGCTATACATGTTTTGTGCACATCGGTCGACCGCCCGGTCGATCGAACTCTGGTCCGGTCGACCGGTCGTTGACCGCCAGTGGGCTCAAACTAGGATTATAGGTTGAAATACTTTATCTTTTAAATACCCATAAAATCTCATAAAATCACATAAAATCTGCAAAAATAGTTCATATAAGCACGTGAAAAATAAATATGTTTGATAAAAGATCAACCCATATTACAAACTATTTGAACTATTTTGAAGTATAGAAATTAAGCTGGAAACCAAAAACTGTATTTTCAAAAACTCGTTTTATTTTTGTCTTCAAGAATTTTTTAGAAGACTTCAAAATGAAAAACTATTTCTCAAAAACTTGTTCAAATACAAAAACAAGATATTGAAACACCTTTGAAGTATGATGTGCATGGATAGAATCCAATACATATGGTAAATGATATATCTATGTTTTTGACATTGAATCCAAAAATAAGTTTTGTTAAAAAAAAAACTTGAAACACATGAATTAGAATCATCAAGATAAGTTTTAGATAAGAACTTATCAATGGATATGGATGAAATTCAATACACATATAAATATGTAAAACGTGTTTTGATTTTATCTATTCATGAAAACATAAAGATGTATATCTTCTTGAAAATTCAAAATGGTTAAATTGAAACTAAAACTATTGAACGTGTGTGTGTGTGTAAACTTGAGCATATCAAGACTAATCTATTCTTACACAAGATGTAAATAAAAACTAAACTAAACTAACTGAAGTTGGAGGAATCCTGCAACTGAACTGTATCATGCGTGAAGGTGGGACTCTCCGTGAAGGACCTTTGCTGTGGGGTCGGGGCCGTCTGAATTGAATACACAGGTGAACGATCCCGTATAAATGTGATCGTAGAGGAACCTGATAGTTGCGGAGGAAATCATCAAGAATATTACCTTTGGATTTCCTGACCAATTTGAGGGATTTGGAGGATTGCATAGAGATCGGAGGCGTAGAACATCGGAGAGTTGCTGGGAGCACCCTCCCCTTCTTCTTTGCCTTCTTGGAAAATTGAGTTGGATAAAACTGTCCCACAAGTTCTGGATGCAGCACTGCCATTGCCGCCTTGAGCTTTGCTATGGCTTTATCAGAGGAGAGGAGAGGCACAGACGAAGACGATGATTGTAGCATGGCATTATGAGTGTTAAGTTAAAGAAACTCTGGCATGGGAAATGCAGTCACGACAATCGTTGCTTTCAAGGATAAAAAACCTATCTTCTTGTTCAGATATTGAATCGGCCTTGCCTCCAAGTAGTAAAAGTCCCCTGGATATACCATCACTCAGCCTAGGACGGCAGGCAGAGCCTCATGCTCAGATGGTGATTTGTTACCCGAAAATTGTAAATCTCATAGAAATTATTATTGTAATAGGAAGACAGAATTTTGTAAGAAGTAAAGAAGAAGATGAGAAGAAATTTGTAGTTGTAGATTTTCTCAACAGTTAGCTGAAATTGAGGAGGCTTCTATTTATAGACCTCAGGTTTTCTACAGTTACAACAATCCTCACAAATATGCCAGCACAAGTAGATTGTTGCAACAACTAATCTGTTGCAACACTTTAGTGGTGGCAGATATGTTTTCAGTAGTCAAGTAAACAGTCGGAAAATCCCGATAAAATATCTCAACCAAATTTAAATTAAAAATTTAAACTAAAAGGGAAAATCAACAGCTATGTAATCACAATTTTATATACAACAATAGAAAAGAAGCCAATCAAAATGAGAAATCAAGAAAATGGGAAAAAGAAAATCAAAAAAATGAGACCCACTCGCACATTCTTTCTATCCAACAGGCCAGAAGCTATTTATGCCACCCCCATCACCATTCGCGCGCCAAGGAATCCCTCTTCCAAGGGGCGGGGTGGGCCCCACCTTCCTCAATTCAGACAGCTGTCGCCTTTCCCGAGGCCGGCGCCCTCGCCACGGGCTGTCGCCACGTGTCCGTCGGCCTCCCTTTCCGCCAGCTCTGCAAATTTCTTGAGTTGCCACCAGCCGCACACTGCCATTTTTTCCTCTCGTTTTCTTTTGTTTAACTTTTACGACAATGAGTGATTATTTAACTTGTTTATGTGCAACTTATATGAACTTTAACATTCGAGCTTTAGAGAAATTAAAAGGTAAACCCTGCTTGATTGTTTTAATTTTACCTTATTATTATGTAGATCATATTTCATGTGTTGTCTTTTTTATAATATATGAAGATTTTATTCACAAAGTTCTTAACACCGTTCACAGTTTTCAGTCTTATGGTCTGTTTGTTTCTCACTAGAAAAGAGAGGAATCGACTGACGAGCTCATGGCCGCATCTTTCTAAAAGAAAGCTGCAATGAGCAGTACATGGGTCAGAAATTCAATTCATTTCGGCCCCAAGAGATTGGATTTCTGTAGGAGACTGCAGGCTGTATGATTGACACTGATCGTAGGTCCCTCGTGATTTTTTTCGTCTGGCCCATTCTGACATCCAAACAAGATTTGGAAAACAAAAGGAACGGCCCCCACCATTGCGAACTTTCCACTTCAAAATTTTGAGGAATAAACATGGCCTTATCTACAACGGCACAATATTGTAATCCGAGGCAGAGCCATGAATAAATTTTAAGATGAGATACAATCTTTTATAACATATACTTGTGTTAATATATGAATTTGTCAAAAGAATAAAACAATATACTCCACTAAATCAGGGGGGAGTCATGAATAAATTTACTAAATGAAAATCAAAATAAAAAAGTGTCAGCAATATATGAAAAAGTGAGACAAGTTGAACCCGTCCCAGCTAATATTAGTTCTGCCTCTGATGTGAATTTATTTATTGAATTACCCCAATCAACTGAGTTAAAATTATTATTATTATTATTAAAGTTAGAAGGACAATTTCGTCATTTAACCATGGCCGTGCCCGCAGGGCGCACGGGTGCCGTGGCTTCCGCAGCACGCGGCGGCCCACCGACGTGGCTTTTCAAGTTCACACGCAACGGCGACTCCTCTTTTTGTCCAAAAACTTTCTACTCCGACAATTTTCATTTATTTTTCTAAAATAATAATAAAAATATGATGAAAGCAGTCGTGTGGGTTCACACGAGATACACCGCATTCCGTGGGGGCCCACTTACTTTCTTAATTAGCGACACGTGCGGGCTCAGCTGTGGCTTTTCAGCTGGTTTTTTTATGTTCGGCCGGGACCAGCGGATCCGCAGATCTGAAGCCTCAGGAAGCGGTCGCCGAACGAGCCCTGCTGCCGTCGCCCACCACACACGCAGAGATCACCATCCCGCGCGTCACTTTCGAAAACACCTCACCGTGGGCCCCACGCCCACAACGCCAAGCTCCATCCACCGCCCCGTGAGCATAAGCCGTGTGCTAAACTTGTCCTCCCCTTGATACTGGCAACTTTAGCTCACTGGGCGAAGATGAATTATGGTGGTAAGTTCACCTGAGGCGGTGAGGCTATAACCATGCATGGGCGATGCCGCGATGGGCATCATGGCGGAGGAGAGACATGCTAACGATGAAAAAACACCAACAATGCCGTGCACCGAGAATCCACCCCTCATTAACCCATCAAATTATTCCTCTCGCCGACTACAGTCACTATTAAACTTTTTAATTAATAATAATTAATTACCTATCAACTCCTTAATTCTTCTATTAATGAATATTATTTTAATTAATAATTAATTACCCATAAACTTTTAATGGTCGATTTGATTCGGAGCCGAAGTCAAACCACCGTCCAGAACGTGAAACGTATTAACACGGCACCGGGGCCCACCTAGGGGGGTGTGGGCACCACTGTCAGAAAGCTGGGGCCACATCCGGCCCGCAGACAGTTCAGTTGCCGCGTCACGTGCAACAGAAACGGGCACTGCAGCGTATCGAATCTCGGCTGCTCGCTGACGTAGGATCTCCTCCTCCTTCCCCGCTCTTCTAAATTATAATAATTGCATATTGAAGCGCACAGAAATAAATAAAGAGAAAGAGAGGGTGTTTCTGCAAAAGGGATAAAACAATAAAATAGACGAAAGAGGCGGAAAGTTTTGTCGGGCAGAAGCAAGACCATCGGTTCTGCTATAAATACCCCCTAATTCTCTCCTTTTTTTTTCATTCAACCCCAAATCTCTCCCCAATCTTTCTCCAGCTAATGGCGGTCGAAACCCTTCGTCTGAGAAAAGATCCTTTGCCGGCAAGATCCAAGCCCCAGCGCCCCCGCCGCCCCCGCCGAAGGAATCTCACTACAGAGGCGTGCGGAAGCGTCCCTGGGGGCGGTTCGCCGCGGAGATCCGAGATCCGTGGACGAAGACGCGCAAGTGGCTGGGGACCTTCGACACCGCCGAAGAGGCGGCGAGAGCCTACGACGAGGCGGCGAGAAGTCTCCGCGGCCCCAAGGCCAAGACGAACTTCGGATCAGGACCCGAACCCGAGCCCGCTTCTGGCCGGCCGATCTGGTGGCGGTGTGACGCGATCGACGGTCGGGATCTGTTCCTCGGACTGCCGCCTGATGCGAAGAGACCGAAGGCGAAGAAGCCGTTGTTGATCGATCTGAACCTTCCGCCGCCGCTCTTCTGAGATCCCGACGGCTGAGAAGAGTCTTTTTTTTTTTCCCTGTGGTTAAAAAAAAAAAAATCAACTTCTTGGCAATTTTGGCTTTGTGTACAGTTCAATGAAGAGGCAGTTTGCTGTTTTCCGCAGTTCAATATGAAAGGAATACTTTATTTTGGCAAGTGAATCAAATGTTTTCATTTCAAGATTCAAGAATATATTTGATCTAATAGTTTATAAAATAAAGTATTTCATATTTCACCATTTTACTACACCCTCACTAAATAACCATCGTGGGCTCCACACATTTTCCCAAAGCAAA
Source organism: Agave tequilana (assembly GCA_038442645.1). Classification (NCBI taxonomy): domain Eukaryota; kingdom Viridiplantae; phylum Streptophyta; class Magnoliopsida; order Asparagales; family Asparagaceae; genus Agave; species Agave tequilana. Next base: position 43,940 of record JAVJIF010033555.1, on the reverse strand, counting down.
TGCGCCCCAAACACAACGTAGCAGTAACTCCATGGCCACGTCAGTTGTTTGAAAGTGACACCGCCACAACTTACTCCTACATTCTCACCATCTAAAATAAACTTCGTATTTTATTAAATTCCGCAAAAAAGAAAAAAGAAAATTCACCCAGGCTGCAGCTTTGGTAAAAAGTATCTCGCGGCCATCTTATATAGTACTAGATGATTTCTGTCAACATCTTAAAAGAGTACGTGGTGTTTTTGCAAAATCTAGGAAAACAACTACATTTATTTCTTTTTGTTGAATTCCAATGAATAGAAATTTTTGATATTGAAGGGGTGTTTTCTGCAATGTAACCGGAAAAACAATAAAGAGACGAGGAGACGTTCCGTCTCGCCGTCTCGCCGAGGACGGTCTGAGGCAAGATTTCCAAGGGCAATTAAGGTATTTTGTTGGTTTTTTTTTGAGAGAGGGTATTTTAGTAATTTCAGAGGCAGTGGGAAGGCCCACAACGACAAAATTAATTAATTAAATTATTAATTAATCTACCATCACAAAAGTAATGCTAAATAATTGCTGATTTCTTCTGTCTCAATATTCATATTTGTCAGACACTGAGCCGGATTTCAAATCGCATTATGTACAAATATTTCGTCGAAATTTCCTGCTTAATTTTGCACACCGTTCTCTAGTTTGGGTCTGTTTAGTTGTCGTAATTGACCGTAATTCGTAAGTTGTAATTGGTAAAGTCTTTTACATTTGTAAATGAGTTACATGCATATAAGTTTTATAGTGTTTGGTTGGTAATATAAAGTTGTAAGTGAAAAAATGTATTGTGCTTTACGGTGTTTGGTTGTCGTAATGTGTAAGTCGTAAGTGAAAAAGTTGATCACAAAATTAACTATTTGGTGATTTAAAAAATTTTAATATTGCAAATAAATATTAAAAATGTTAAATATTAAAAAAATTTAATATTAACATAAAAAAATAATACAAATTGCATGACCACAAAATTAACTGTAACTGGGCTGTAAGTGAGTGGTAATTGGGTTGCAAGTGAGGGGTAATTGGGGTGTGTAAGTCTTTTACGAATTACGGTCCAAACAAACGCGATAGTTGTAACTGAGTTGTAAGTCATTTACGAATTACAGATTTTTACGCGAAACAAACGCCCCAGCTGCCGTCTCCGCACAAAACTGTTCACTATCTAACTCTGACAACTCCTATTGGAAACTGACGTATTTAAGCTGTGGGAGTTAGGAGGAAGTTAATTAACTCCGCCTCTCTCTCTAATGGCCGACAAAAGACATCAATCGCACCATTAAAAGCGACAGTGGCATCCCCTGCCGCCGTAGAATCCACCGCCTTTTCAATTCCTTAATCTCTCTCTCTGCCTTTTTTTTTTTTTTCCCTCACTAACTTCCTCAATTAATAAATTAATTACGGTTAATTAGTTGGGAGCGACTCTTAAGTAGCCACCTGTCGCCGTGCTAGAAATTAGTCAATATCTGTGGGTATTATTTTATTTTCTTCTTAAGAAAAGAAAAAATTGCGATGTCCGAGAAAGTAGGTCGGCCATTCCTCAGGCGGTTTGTTTCATCCTAAAAGACGTAAAACTCCGTAATTCGTAAATGACTTGTAACCTAATTACAACTGTGACGTTTGTTTGGACCGTAATTCGTAAAACACTTATGCAACACAACTATTGTAAACCCCTGCTCCCTGATGTACGCATCACAATATCAGTACACGATACGATGTATAATATTGATTTGACCTTTCTGATAGTCAGATTAAGTTGATTTCAGTTTCAAATATCATTTTCTAATATTTTAGATTTTTCAAAGTTTTCTGAAATTTTTCTGAATTATTTTGGAAAATCTCCGTAGTCGGTGTCCACCGATACCGAGAATCGGCTCTATGATTTTTAATTCATAAATGGAGTTGTATTTTGAGAATCTACTTTCACCTTATGTCTTAGAATCACATTAGCTACGTTTTGTTATTTTTTGGGTTTTTCCTCATTTATTAAAAATCGGACTAAACTGGTGTCGCCCGGTATCGGCGATACACTTCAGGATTTTTAACTTGCAAACCGAACGATATTTCTAGAATTCGATTTCACATTACTTCTCAGCAGAATATTTGCTATTTTCATAATTTTTGGGAACCATACGGAGCTAGTCAAATTTTACTGAATATAATAATATTAATTAAATAATATAACAATCTTTTCTTTTTCCTTTCTTTTTCCCTCTTCTTCTCTCTCCCATTCTCTGGAGTTTTCCCACCGCCTAACCCACCGCCTCTCTCCACCGACTTCAATTAACCACACCCCTAATCTCCCTCTCTAATTCTCACCTAACACACACACACACTCTCTCTCTCTCCCCGCTCTCTCTCTATCCCCCTCTTTCTCTCTCTCTCTCTGTCACACTATCTCTCTCCCCCTCACCCTCTCTGTTCTCAGCCTGGGAAGCCAGACGGCCGCCGTAGGACGTCGCGCCATTGGTGGCCGGCGTCCCCGGCCGGGCGCCACCGCGCCCCCAGCCCTGGGCGCCACCCTCTTCTTCTTCTTCTTTTCTTTCTTCTTTTCCTTCTTCTATTGTAAAATCCTTCCCCTCTCTTGCTTTCTCTCTCTCTCTCACTCCTCTTCTCTCTCCCCTTGCCGCCGACCGCGACCAGCTACGGTCGCGGAGGGCGCCGCCGGCGTGGGCCGCGGCGGGTGCCACCAGCCAGCCCGGCCGGTGGCCGGCTAGCGGGCGACAGCAGCAGCTGTCGCTGCTGCTGCTGTTGTTGGCTATGTTGGGTTCGGGTATGAACCCGAACCCAATAACCCTATTGGGTTGGCACCATTAACCCAAATACCCAATATCCATTTAACTTAAGTTTTGGGTTTGGGTATTGGATCCAAACCCGACCTGTTAAGAGCCCAAACCCGCCTCCAAAACCCATAAAGGTAATATTACAGAAACCCCCTGATAATTTATATTATTTGCAATTGATATATTTTTATTGCATATTTAACCCATTTTTATTACTTTTAGCGTTCGGGCGATATTTGGACCATCCGTATTCCGATTTGGACGATCCTGGAACCGTTGCGATCGTGGGAAAGAGAGCTACCTTCCCATGGCTCGGTTGTGAGTGTTTTCTTTTAATAAATATAATTTTATTCATGTTTAATAAATTGAGTGGTTGCTTTATTTAATAAATCGTGATTATGGGTAAATCACTAGAATGTTAATAAAGAACGTAATTATAGAGAAGTCATATTTTGTAATGCATAATAGTGTAGTAAACATAACCAATAAAATAATATTTTCATCTACTTCATGATTTCATATAACATATTTCATATAACTGTTGGCTCGGAGGCCTTCCTCTCTAGTTTTGATGATGATTAACTCTTGTAGTTATGTTTACTAATAATCTTGTGATTTTAGTTTCAGATCATGTAACAAGATATTAGTTGGTGATTGCTTCAAAAGAGGAGTTTGGAAGCCTTCACTTGGTGATTCCCGTGCCCGAGCATCAAGATCATACCTTTGCACTCGGTGGATCACGGTTTGGGACCAGTGTAACAACCGATTTTTTTTATTATCTCCTAATTATATTAATCATCGGTCATAATGAATTTTTTTTTATTCCTCCTTCTTGATTCAAATACCAATAATAATAATGATACCAAGGAATTAGTATTTTTATTTTATGAATGAATTACTTTCATTTTGGATATATGGCATAAATAGGAATACATAGAAAATTTATGTAGGTATCTTATGCTAAAATAAATAAGATACTAGGGTAAATGGGAGTATATCTTAGGTATTTGCAAATTGAGTATATCTAAAAGTATTCCCAAATTAAAGTATACCTAACTAATACATGGTATTTATATTTTTTTAATTAGAGTTAGTGGAAGGGGTTAGGTGTGCATGGAGAGATTTGATCTAAGGCTAGGATCATCTTGATCCTAGCTTTGGCCAAGTGGTAACTTGGGGGATGTGTTATTTTGTTAATAACTAGGTTTATGAGGGCCTCTATGCAAAAAGTACCCTCTCCCTTACGTTCAGATCTGAGGGAGAGTTTTCTCTCCTCTCTGTAAAAGAAATTTCCTCTCCACCTGAACCCTAGATCCCTTCCTCCCTTCCACTCTCTCTCTCTCTCTCTCTCTCTCTCTCTCTCTAGTTGAACCCCCGGCCGGAGCCAGGGGCGGGGCTCGCGACCGCGCGCCACCACGCGGCCGTGCACAGCCGCGCGCAACAGCGCACAGCCGCGCGCAGCCGCGGCACAGCCGCGCGAACGCGGCAGCATCAGGCCGCGAGTCGGCCTGGTTTCGACGGAGAGATCCTCTGTTGGCCGGAGGAGTGGAGAAAAGCCGGATTTGGGTTGTTTGCAAGGAAAAAAAACAAAAAGCCCTAAATCTGAAAATTAGTTTCAAACTCCCAAATTTAAGAAGCTAATTTGGGTTGAAGGTAAAAATTGTTACTCCACTAGTTCTTCCCTCTTTATGATTAATTGCATGACTAAGAAATTTTTCTATGTCCCTCGCTAGGATTTTGGGTGGAGAGATTGAACAAGGAGCACTAGAGGGAAATCATCTATCAAGTGAGTAGATTACTACACTCACTATGCTTTACATAAGTTATGAACTTTAAATTAAGTAATTGATGTAATGAAATTAGGATGGATTTGGGGAAAGTGTTAAAGAATAATGTAAGGTAACATGTAGACTAGGTTTCATGGGATTAGTGGCATGCTTGTTCTCTTTTCACTAGAGGGTTGTGACATAAGATGTATATGCTATGCATTAGTAACAATTAGGGCTATGTAATGTAACATATGTAAAGTGCATGGTGATGGGTGGTTGCTTCCTAAGTCCTTCTAACATAAATTTGATAGAGGATATAAATGTGCATGGGGGTTATGCTACGTCCTATGTATGTGAAATATTAAATCTCTAATCATGAGACTTATGCGTTTCCGCATGAATCATAATTGTACGAAATATTGTGGCAATACTTATAAAATAGCATGTTGAGTGTGTGGTTTATACATGAGCATGTTGATTGTGTGAACTTTACCAAAGCATACTAATTGTGTAACTTATGCAATAGTATATTATTGATATGCATTATGCATGAGTGTGTTGATTGTAAAAACTATACGATGGTATGTTGATTTCTTATGTTTGACAATTACGAGGAGGAAGGGGGCGGGCGGGAGCCGGTAGGAGGGGGGAAGACAGTGATTAATGTTGTGCATACTTTTATATAAACATAAGGAGGAAGGGGCCGGGCGGGAGCCGGTAGAAGAGAGAAGACGGGGGTCATGTGAATCATACATATACACTTGCATTACATAAATATGTATGTTTATTCCATATGCTATATATGATTCTTGGTTGCAATTACGAGGAGGAAGGGGCCGGGCGGGAGCCGGTAGGAGGGAGAAGACGGGGGAAAATAGCACCCTATGATTAGGGTGATATGTGAATGTGCCTTAGTAAATAATAAAAATATTGTATTATCGGTAAGTGTTTGAAAGTGACATTTATTAGTAAAGGCTTGGACAAGATAAGAGCATGTGTATAGAGATATCCATGTAGGAGATCCATTAACGATCTCGCTCTCGTATATACTTGGAAAGGACTTTTTAGTAATCTAAAAAGGAAGTCTAGTAATTGGAACTTGTAACTATTAAATCTTATAAGGAGAATAGGGGTATATAGGAGAGGGTCACTTAATAGGGGTAAGGGTATCTACATTCATGTAAGATCTCCTCAGGCCCCGCAAGGTATGGTGATAGAATATCCATGTTATCATTTATCTAGTGTTTATGTAATTTACTCACTGAGCCGTCGAGTTCATTCCTTTCCTTTTTATTTTCCCTCTTTCAGGTCTGGATAAAGGTAAAGACATACTATAGCATGGAAAGTAGTTATGAGCAGAATGACATACCTTCCATAAAATATTGTTTTTGTTCACCATGTGTAACGCCCCGATCCCGGCGGGTACAGAGACGTTATTGCGACGTATATATGTAGGTCAGAAATACCCTCACATATATACGCTAAGCATCAGTACATGCAAGAATTAGAGTACGGAAGCAAGTGGTGCATTATACATTCCAACATATGAGTACAATTACAAAGTTATCACCAGAGGTGATAAATATTACAATAATATCACATCTCCTGATAGGCACAAATGCGAGAATACAAAGAGATGTACATATATGAACAGTACAAAAGGGCGCTCACGAGATAACTGGAGAAGCCGCGAGCCAACAAGGGGGAGCAAGGATGGGACTGGAGCTACAGTTGACCTGTCTGCTCCATAGAAGTAAGCTTGGTCCTCAGCGAGATGGTCCCTTTCGGTCCAAGCTCTAGGACCTGGACATGAGGATCCAGAGGAGTCAGAACTCCCCAGGCGAGTGGTGAGGCGAAAGCCAGATGGCGTGCAAGGATAAGCACAAGTGTATCGATAAAACCGAATCATAAGCATGCACTGAAAACCGTGTCGTGAGCATAAGCATGCAGAAGCAAGTAGATACATAACAAGTGATATCAAGCAGAGAATACTCATGGTATGATAAGATAAGGAAAAGTAACGAGACGAGAAATAAAGTAAATAGGACAACACCAGATATCTCCTAAACTAACATAAAACCGACAAAACCGAATAAAACCGAATACGAGCAAATCCGATTGTACGGGTTTAGGTCACGGCTCCATGAGATCAATACTTCGAAGGAATAATCCAAACAAGAAAACCCTCATTTATATACTTTTATCCCATGTCACCATAATCCAAGCACGTACAACCTGAGTTACAAAATGGCACAACAAATTGCATATTAACATATGATTATAATAGGGGCCGTCTAAGTTCCAGGCTTCAGTATGTGTCCCATTCCACATACTTCCACTTACAACTTATAGAGAAAGTTATTTGAAAACTGATAAAGTTCGATGAATCATGTTTCGGATGGGCCCCGTACATGCCCGGGACAACGGTTCAGGAGTATCCGGTGCTGAGCCGGAACGTACCGCTAGGTACCGGGACTTATTCACGCCCGAACAGGAATAGAGTATCGCAGATCCCATAGAAATAGGCCTAGGGCGTGTGCATACCCGGCAGGAATAAACAGGAGTAGGGGTGCCAGCACACCCCACGGAATCCCTGGTGGCCGCCAGGTGATCCCTCAAGTAGTGGCCACGCGCGGCTGTAGGCTGTCTAAAAATGACTAACCAGGCAAGCCACCAAAGAAGCAGTCTCAAAGACGCAAAGGATTGAAGCCCGCGTCTCAACTTCAAGACGCGTCGGCCTGAAGCCCGCGTCTCAACTTCAAGACGCGTCGGCCTGAAGCCCGCGTCTCAACTTCAAGACGCGTCGGCCTGAAGCCCGCGTCTCAACTTCAAGACGCGTCGGCCTGAAGCCCGCGTCTTAAACATCAAAGCGCGTCGGCCTGAAGCCCGCGTCTCAACTTCAAGACGCGTCGGCCTGAAGCCCGCGTCTTAAACATCAAAGCGCGTCGGCCGAAGCCCGCGTCTCAATATCAAGGCGCGTTGGCTCGACGCCCGCGTCTCAGCATCCAAGGCGCGTCCGGCCTGAAGCCCGCGTCTCAGCATCAAGGCGCGTTTAGTCTGAAATCCGCGTCTCAGTTGCAACCGCCCAGATCGTGGGGAGTCAGTTACCGCGCGTATCGCGGGTAACGGCCCTCATTCAGGCGCATTTTTAGGGGGGCACGATCACCCCCTAAGACCCCTATAAATAGCCCTGTTGGCTATGAAGGAAGGGTCGAAGAATTGGATTCAGTGGGAGAAGAAGGTCGAGTGATCAATTAAGGTCGGCATTTTTGAATCCAGAGGGTCAGAAGATCAAGGCATCGAGAGAGAGAAGCCCGACGTCGACGACCGAGAGAGAAGAGATTCTTCAACAGGCTTACTGAGTACTAGCCTATCTTCGCCTACCTCCTCTTTGAGAGTTTGGTAGCCGGAGCTGAGTTACTCCCCTACCGGCCGAAGAGAAGATCCCCGACGGTCCAGGACGGTCATCTGGTCAACGGAGAACAAGATTCACTCTCCATCGCACACGAAGAACCCAGCCTTAAACAAAGGGAAGATCCAAGCATCCTCCCTCCCTTGTAGTCGGAATATTGTTTTGTTGTAATCTTTCAACTGATTCAAGGAAATTTTACGGCAAATCTCTTTTCCGTACCGAACAAGAGATGGCGACTCCGCTGGGGACTACATTCGTGACCGATGAACACATCGTGGTGCAGGATGACGTTCTCCGTAAGGGGAAGATGGTCGAATCACTCGTCGTTGAGTTCGACCAGGCGAAGTATGAAGAGTTTCTCTCTTCTGGCTCCAAGAGCCCCAAGACCCGCGTCTGCCGCAGGGTCTCAACGACGCAGCCTCCCGAAGCCCAATCTGTGGCTCAACCAGGCGCTGCTGTCACCCTCTGTGCCGCGCCCAGTTCACGCGTCAACGCCTCCTCGAAGGCCCGCGTAACATCCAACGCCTCTGCTGCGATCAACCGCGACGCGCAGAACCCACACGCCAACGCCTCTCTGAAGGCCCGCGTGGTCCACGGCACAACTGTTGCTGCGATCGACCGCGTCTCGCACAACGCCCGCGTCTCGCGTGACGCCCGCGTCTTGCAGAACGCCCGCGTCTCGAAGAAACCCCGCGTCAACGTCTCCCAAGAGACCCGCGTGGTGAACAGCCCTGGTTCTTCAAACCAGGAAGTTGTTGGCTTCTCTCCTCCTCCACGACGCAATCGAAATGCCGAGCGTCGACAAAGACGACGCGCGCGTCAACACTCGGTTGGAACCGATGGTTCTCTGACTGGGGTTGGACGCGGCGTTCAATATGATGCCTTGTCCGCACCTCGACCAGTGCGAGAAATCCGCGTTTGGCGACCCAAACGCGAGACTCCTCAAGTTGAGTCTGCTGGAGACCAACTTACCAAACGCCGAAGCGAAGTTTCTACGTCTCATCAAACGCAGGACGCATGCGTTCCCAGGCGTGGGGCCCAGCAGCCCATTATCTTCCAAGTCCCTCTGCTTCAACGCAGCGGACAACAGTGCGAGAACCGCGTCTCGTCTCAACAGAGACGCCAGACGCGCGAAATCTCCCAACAGTGCGAGGACCGCGTCTCGTCTCAACAGAGACACCAGACGCGCGTGACGCCCCAAGTGTCTCTGCCCCAACGCAGTGGACAACAGTGCGACGACCGCGTCTCGTCTCAACAGAGACGCCAGACGCGCGTAACGTCCCAAGTCTCTCTGCTCCAACGCAGCAGACTGCAACGCGAGGACCGCGTCTCGTCTCAACAGAGACGCCAGACGCGCGTAACGCAACAGTGTGATCTCCGCGTTTCTGAGACTTGCGTCCAGACAGCGCAACACACGACTGCCCCCCGTCTTCGACGCTGTGAGGCCAGTCTATTTAATCCCCCTCCCACGGATTTGAGGGATTATTTGACAAGGAAAAGAAGTGCCAATCAGGCCACTTCTTCTTGCTGCTGTCAACAACTCATCCAGATGCTCTCTGAATGCCATTGCGAATCAGGCGTTCACCAGCCGTCTTTGATTAGACAGCTGACCCTGATTCCCCCGTCAGCTAAAAGAAGACGCTCCCACCGAAGGAGAACCTTCCCTGACGTTGAGTACCCGGAGCTTACTGCATATATGACAAGCAGAAGCAGGGGAAAACAACCTATGGTCAATTCAGAGGGGTCAGACTCTGAGCCAGAAGGGGTGTATCGACACACCCGTACCCGGACTGGAGCCATCACCCCAATTGACTACAATGCCCTATCCCGCGGCATTAGGGAAGATGATTCTCACTCAGTTGTGATAGAATCATGGACTTCGAATTCTTCCGGTGGAAAGGAGGTTTCCGCCTACATGGCAGATGCTCCTGAGGACACAGCAAATGCTCCCGAGGAGACAACTAAGTACCTGGCCCGGATGCAGAAGCACCAAATGGAAGTACTCTCCTCTCAGCAGAGAACCATTGACGACCTCAAGCATATGCTTGAGAAATTGCTTGACGAGAGGGCAAGATCTCCTCCCAGAAGGCCAAGAGCTAGAAGGGGAAGAGGAGGAAGTCCACCCTCTGATCCTTCCGATGGGACACGACGATCCACTCCTTCGAATGTGTCCAGACCTTCAGCACATGCAGGAAGCGACCCGGACTCGGAGAAGGCTCAAGATCAAAGAATGAGCCTACTGGAGCAACGACTCAACGCCCTTGCCAGTCGTAAAGATCTCCAAGAAGCTGGAGTGGTCCGGCCGTATCCGGCCGAGTGGGACTTAGTCCCGTACCCTCCCAGATTCAAGGCTCCAACTCTCCAAGCATTCGACGGAAAGGGGTCGCCCAACCAGCATATCTACTACTTCAAATCCCAAACTGGGAATGTGGTAGATAACGATGCCATCCTGGCACGTCTATTCATTGGCACCCTGAAAGGGTTAGCCTTTGAATGGTTTATGAAACTCCCTGAAGGTTCAATCAAGAACTGGGGCGACTTGGAGAAGCTGTTCCTAACACGCTTCTTCGAGGATGATTCGGAGGTTACCATGCCTACCCTTTTAGCTACCAAGCAACGAAAGGGAGAGTCCGTTAAGTCTTTCGTAGAAAGATTTCGGAACACGGCACTCCGATGTCCGAGCGGCATGACCCAGGCCACCCTGGTGGAAACATGTCGCCACAATCTCCAAACTTCACTCCTTGCTCAAATAGGAGTAGCAGAAAGCCGCACCTGGAAACAGTTAGTCCAGCAAGGTGAACAGGCTGAAGAGATTGTCGCCCGCGTCAGAGCGGAAGAAGGCAGGCCCAGGCCAGAAAGGTCGACAAGGCGTGCGCCAGACACATCCCTCCAAACCAAACGGAAGGATAACTTGGCAACGGAGACCAAATCTCCCGTCAAGCCTCAAACAGGCAGAGCAGGTGGCTCTTCCAGCCAACCCCGCGCCAACAAACAATATTCCTTCAAGGAGGAACATGTCGACTCGCTCTTCAAATTACTCAACAAGAGCAATCGACTGAAGCTCCCTGAAATCAGGCGCCCAGAAGAAGTCGGCAAGACCGACAACCCCAACTACTGCCTGTACCATAGGATGCTCGGGCACCCTACCAAGAGCTGCTACATCTTCAAGGACGTCCTTCAAGCCCTAATTGACGCGGAGGTATTAAAACTCCGACCGGAGCAGAAACAGAGGGCGGCCAACATGACGTCGGCACTCCACTTCGGGACACGACCCCCGATGCCCGTGGGAGTGATATCTGTCCCGAAAGGAGAATTGAGAGTGGTCAATACAGACCCTCATCAGCAGCAGGAGAAAGGCTTGGTACCCGTCCCTACACCTCAAGGGAAATCATGTGGATCCACCCTGACCTCGTCGACGAGCAACAATGGACGACTGTGACCAACAGGAAGTCCAAAGGCAAAGGAAAGGCATCATCTTGCCACGTGATCTGCGCTTCTTCCCGGGAAACAGACGCTGATGTTCCTTCGTTGACCGACTCAGAAGAGGAGACAATGGTCCTGGCGGCAGAGCCCAACCAACCGACAGCAGGCACCCGTTCAGGGCAGGCGTACTTGAAGCAGTACGGCGAAAAGGCGGTGGTCCCTCCTCAACCAGCTGTAGAGCCAGCTCAGCCCTCCACAAAACCACCCGTGGAGAAACAGAAAGAAACTCGGTTTTCCCGGGTTCTTTCAAGAAGTGCAGCGGAAGGATCTTCGACATCTTACCGCTTCGATGTTCTGGCTCAGTTAGCCAACATCCCGGCACGCATTACCTTGTATGAGCTCCTGAGGCTATCTAAGTCAACCAGAGAGGCTCTACAAGAAGCCCTGACGAACGCTGAGGTCTTTCTGACCCACGTACCGAGAGAGAAAATGTAGAGGATTGCCTCCACACCTCTCCAAATGTTCCCTGCATTTCCTTCACAGCAGACGACATGCAGGTTAAAGGAAAGCATGACCGACCCTTATACTTCACGGGGTATATTGGGTCATCCGAGGTGAACCGCATCCAGGTAGACCCAGGGTCCGCACTGAGCATCATACCTCGCCGAGTCATGCAATTTCTTGGCATTCCCGCCCATCGTCTGAACCCAACCCAGACGACTATTTATGGGTTTAATGCCAACAGCTCCCGCCCGATGGGGAAGATCAAGCTCAAATGCCGGATCGGGAGCCTCAAATCGGAAGTGACGTGTTATGTCATTGACGCTGACACTTCCTACAATCTGTTGCTGGGACGACCATGGATTCACCAAAACTCCATTGTTCCCTCCACTCTCCATCAAGTCATGAAATACATTGACGAGAGCGGACAGGTTCGAACGTTGATTGCCGAAAGGCATCCGTTCAAAGGGGTCGAAAATTATTTCACGGATTCCCTCTTATATGAGGAGAATAATGGAACCCCGCAACCAGAGGAGCCAGACTCTGGTAATGAAGCTGACGTCGAGCCTGAGGAAGAAGAGTGCCTGTGGGAGCTAGAACCACTTGTAAAGAGCACTAATAAGCTCGATGTTGATACCACCGACGATGCAGGCGGTTGGTATATTAATGAAGACTTAGATTTCGCGTATTTTCCTGTGTATGAATCTGAGTCAATACCGTCGGATACTAGTACCGACATGGGCGAGGATGTATGGTCGGCAATGAATGCTCTGACATCATTGCATGTACCTATAAAATCATCCTTCGGGACGTACCATGATGATGGTGACGCGCAAGGATCTTCATTTATGGTTCCAGCCAGACAAAAGGGCCAGAGACCTATCCTCTTTGGACGAATCATGTCTGAACCAACGCCCCATGAAGAATCAGAAGGCGAGGATGAATCCCCCCAGTTCAATCATTATGAACCGAGAACGCTCAAGATGATGAAGCGTATGGGGTACGATCTAATCAACAGGCCCGGGTTAAACTTCGGCAAAGGAAGGAGATCATTGCTTCGATCTTTTGTACCGAAAGGGAAAGCACCTGACTATTATCATCAGACCCGCCGGGGGTTGGGCTATGTATCAACTCCAGTGCCGTCAGCCTCTGATTCTGAGGAACCATCAGGCCATGATCACTCTTCAGACACGTCATCGTGGGAATCAGATGTCAGTATTGGCAACATCTTCAAAGGGCTTTCAGTAAACATGGTTTCAACAAGCCATCTGGAAGACGAAGACGAAGAAATGATCCAGTCGGATACAGACCCCTGGATCAAACACCTGAATGCTCTCTGGGATATCCGCTTCGAACAGCGTGAGCCACCCACAGAAGACAAAGTTGTTCAGATCAACCTAGGAGATGAAGCCAACCCAAGCCCATCTTCATAAGTGACGGCCTGTCACCATCAGAGAAGAATGATCTAATATCTCTTATACAAGAGTATATAGACGTCTTCGCCTGAAATTACGAGGACATGCCTGGACTTGATCCTCAAGTGGCTATGCACCGCCTCAACATCAGTCCGGACGTAAAACCCGTCAAGCAACAGCAGCGACGGTTTCGTCCCGAAATAATGGAGGCCATTCAATCAGAAGTCAAGAAGCTTATTGACTCCGGCTTCATCAGGGAGGAACAACATCCCGACTGGGTAGCTAACATCGTCCCCGTTGCTAAGAAGAACGGGAAGATCCGGATCTGCATCGACTTCCGCGATCTAAACGAGGCCTGCCCCAAAGACGAATTCCCATTGCCAATCACAGATGTCATGATTGACAATACCTGCGGATTCGAGCGAATGTCCTTCATGGACGGATTCTCAGGATACAATCAAATCAAGATGTACCCTGACGATGAAAAGCATACCTCCTTCAGGACACCTCTAGGAGTATACTGCTACACCGTCATGCCCTTCGGTCTAAAGAATGCAGGGGCAACATACCAAAGGGCCATGAATACCATTTTCCATCAGCAGATACGCAAAACGGTGGAATGTTATGTCGACGACATCGCGGTGAAAAGTCGCATTAAAGGAGATCACATAGCTGATCTGAAGATGGTCTTCGACATCATGCGGGCTCATCAATTGAAGATGAACCCCACCAAGTCCTTCCTGGGGGTAGCCAGCGGCAAGTTCCTAGGATTTGTTGTAACTTCCACAGGAATCCATTTGGATCCGGAGAAAGTCCGTGCTATCCAAGAGATGCAACCCCCCAGAAGCCTCAAGGAGCTCAGAGGATTGCAAGGACGATTGGCGTACATCCGCAGATTCATTTCAAATCTCTCTGGGAGATGCCAACCCTTCGCTAAGCTGATGAAGAAGGGAGTCTCGTTCATATGGGACGACGCTTGCCAGCAAGCATTCGAGGAGATCAAACGATACCTCACCCAACCACCAGTACTTGCAGCTCCGGTATCCGGAAAACCCTTCCTGGTGTACGTCCGATCGATGGATCATTCTTTGGGAGCTCTACTAGCTCAGAATGATGACCAAGGACGAGAACAAGCAATCTACTACCTCAGTAGAACGATGATCGGGGCCGAACATCGATACAACCCGATCGAGAAGGAGTGTTTGGCCTTGGTGTTCGCTATTCAGAAAATGCGACATTATCTGGTAGGCCAAACTATAAATGTCATATCAAAAGTCAACCCCCTGAGGTTGCTTATGACAAAGCCTTCATCATTGAATGGCCGGCTGGCAAAATGGGCTATATTGCTCTCTCAATATGAGATGCACTTCCTGCCACAGAAGGCCATTAAAGGACAAGCGGTGGCGGACTTCTTAGCCGAACACCCAGATCCGAGGGCAGCCAAACTTTATGAGGATCTCCCAGATGAGGTCGCTGAAGTATGCCTGACTCAGGCAACATTCGAAGGACAAGTATGGCAACTTTTCTTCGATGGTGCATCAAGGGCAAGCCCAAAGGGACACACAGTAGCGGGGGTAGGAGTAGTACTCGTCTCCCCACAAAACTACGTGATCCCCCGGGCTATCTCGTTAACCGAACCCTGTTCCAACAATGTGGCGGAGTACAACGCTCTCCTGATTGGGATGCAATTCGCCGATGAGATTGGCGTTAAAAATCTCGAGGCGTACGGTGACTCCAAACTCATCGTCAGCCAAGTTCGCGGAGAGTATGAGGTCAGACATGAAGATCTAGTACCCTACTACGACGCGACAATCCACATGGCGGAAAAGTTTTCAAACTTCTACATCGACCATGTGCCGCGAAGCCAAAATGCGCATGCAGATGCCCTCGCATCTCTCGCAGCTTCCCTAGCTCTCCCAGCAGGAGCAATGGAGAAAGTATTCGTCTATAGCCACGACCTATACTGTCCAAAAATCCCCCCGGAGACTACCCAGGGTCAACAGGAGATCGTCGCGGTAAAGAGACACTTGAAGTGTCAACCGCTCCAGAGCTTAAAGACTGGCGATTTCCTATATTGATTATGTCTTATACGGCATCTTGCCTGAAGACACCAAAGAGGCGGCCGCCATTCGGAGGAAAGCCCCCAAATTTTATTATAATGCGATCACGCGAACACTGTACCGTCGATCGCATGACGGGATCCTGCTCCGGTGCCTCTCATCAAAAGAGGCCCGCGAAATGTTGAAAGAAGCCCATGATGGCACATGTGGAGCTCACCAACCTGGCCCGAAGCTGGCAAACCGACTCCAAAGATTGGGTTACTATTGGCCCAAGATGATTGTCGACGCCATCTCCCTCGCTAAGAGATGTCACGCCTGTCAAATACATGGCGATTTCATCCATCAAGCACCAGGGTATCTCCACTCTACGACCTCTACTTGGCCGTTCGAAATGTGGGGGATGGACGTGGTTGGCCCCATCAGCCCACCATCGTCGAAAGGACATCGGTTCATTCTAGCAATAACCGATTACTTCTCCAAGTGGGCCGAAGCTGTTCCTCTAAAAGAGGTAAAATCGTCTAACGTGATCAAGTTCGTGAAACATCACGTTATCTATCGCTTCGGTGTGCCTCGGCGGATCATCCATGACAATGGACCCCAGTTCATCAGCCAGGCTTTCCAGAGATTCTGTGCCAAGTTCAGAATCCAGAGTGTGTCTTCAACGGCATACTATCCTCCCGCCAACGGCCTCGCGGAAGCTTTCAATAAGACTATTGGCAAGCTTCTTAAGAAATTCGTCTCGAAAAGTCAACGCGACTGGGACGACAAGTTGGGCGAATGCTTATGGGCCTATCGCACAACAGTGCGAACCCCGACAAAAGCCACGCCATTTTCCTTGGTGTACGGATGTGAAGCTGTCCTCCCACTGGAAATCCAAATTCCATCTCTACGCGTCGCCCTGACCGCCGAGATGACAACAGAGGAGAAGCATCGACAGCGACTCCAAGAACTGGAGGCCTTAGACGACAAGCGTCTGCAGGCCCAGCAGCAGATCGAGCTTTATCAAGCTCGCATCACCAGAGCCTTCAACAAGAAAGTCAAGACGCGAACTTTCAAGAAAGGCGACCTTGTCTTAGCCGTCCGGAGACCCATGGTCATGACGCACAAGACGAAAGGAAAATTCCAACCCAAATGGGAAGGACCGTTTGTAGTAGAGTCAGTCTACTCAAATGGATCGTATCGCCTCATAACCTCAAATGGCGATACACTCATGATGCCAATCAATGGCAAATTCCTGAAGAAATACTATCCCTAGATGGTGTTCTTCTGTTGATCAAGTTAAAATTACACCTCTGATCAAAAACATCCGACGCCTTCGACGGCTAAGGATAGAGGAAAACGTTGGCATCTAAGCCCAACATAAGTCCTCGACAACTCATCATGCTGAGGGGAATAGCATGACTAGCCCAACTCAAACGGTAGTTGGTAAAGGCACCTCAAATCCGTTGACAGCTGAGGGTTTGCTAAAAATCCTAAGTGGACCTGATTCCACTCTCTCCTCCAAAATCTCTTACCAATTCTCATCCATAGAATGGTAGGACCACAAAATGCAAACATTACTACGTTAAACACTATACCTCTGGTAATGAATACTCCTTGTCGAGTACAAGCCCCGCTTGTTACCTCTACATAGAGCAGCAAACTTCAAATTGCCAAGTTAACACTATACCTCTGGCATTTCAAATTCCACTTGTCAATTCTCATCAATAGAATGACAGGTCCTCAAATTGCTCCTATCAAGAGCCAATTCTTGTCAAGTTAATATCACACCTCTGACAAACTACTGTTTAGGTTAACATTACACCTCTAAGCAGTATATCAGGTGCCCGTCAAGTTAATATTACACCTCTGACAGTCACCCTTTCTTCAGACTTCCATATCGAAGCTGAAATGGACGATGCCAAGTTAACACTACACTTCTAGCATCTGAGTCATTGCTAAGTTCAACAATACACCTATGGCTATGACCTTTCCTCGACTTCCTTAAGCCGAGACGAACGATGCCAAGTTAACACTACACTTCTAGCATCCGAGTCATTGCTAAGTTCAACAATACACCTATGGCTATGACCTTTCCTCGACTTCTTCAAGCCGAGACGACTAATGCCAAGTTCAACATTACACCTCTAGCATTACCCTCACTGTTAAGTTAAACATCACACCTATGACAGTGACACCCTCAGTTTTCCCTTATAAAACTGAGATGTCGATGAGTTAAGTTAATATCACACCTCTAACTCATGTCCTTGTCAAGTTAACATTACACTTCTGACAAGACTATTTCCAACCCGTTAAGTTAATATCACACCTCTAACGGTAAGGACTTCCCTAGATTCCCCCGCGAGTCTAGTTTCATTTGATATTCTCCCCAACAGAATATCGAATTCATTTTGGAGGCATTGTTGGTTAACATTACACCAATAAACAATGTTTCCATCAACATCCCCAGCTGATCTAAAATCAAGTTAAGCACAAATCCTTGATAAAAGTTCATCTTTCCTGGGGATACGAACTCCACCTGTCACTTTCTTCCACAAAGTGGCAGGTCCACCAAAAATCACCTCTGTCAAGTTAAGCTTACACCTCTGACAGTGTCATGAAAGTTCTTGGAACAAGATCTTTCCTCAATACTTTTGACTTATTAAGATTATGATTATAATTTTGATAAAGATCAAAAGACTTCCTTGCTCCTACATGTCCAACCAAAGGCAAAGAGTTCGAGACAAAAGAAGTAAAAAGGAGGGTGTCACTTTTGTTTATATCCAAAAATATGAAAGTGATACAAAAACGCTCTCTTATACAAATAAGATTGAGCGTTACAAAAAAAAAAAAAAAAAAGGGAGGAGAAGGCTAAAAATCTCGATCTGGTAGGGAACGGATGCGCTCCCTGAGACGATGCATCTCATGCTGACGTGCCTTCTCAGCCTCCATCATCGCCTGGACCCGCAGCTCCTCTTCAGATAGGCAGGGTTTTTCAGCTAGCTGGGCTCGCAGAGTCTCCAACCTGGAGAGATGAACAGACTGGCTCTCTTCAGCCCGTACCCTTGCAGCCTTCTGCTCCTCTAGCTTCTTCTGGAGGGCGACGAGCTTCTCTTCATTGACAGCTAGCATGGCTTTGGCCTTAGCAATGGCAGCCCGAGCGTTGGTAATAGCAAGCTCTGTGTTCTGCATGATAAGCTCAGTATCCCCTGAGTCTTCAATCAGCCTTTGGCATTCAGCCTGGGAACGCTCAAGGTTGCTGACCTCTTCGGCAATTTGTACTTCCACTTCCTGTCGCTCTTGCCTTTGGGCAGAAAGGAGGCTATCCAGGATGACTTGGGTTTCGTGGAGGGAGTCAGCTTCGTCTAAAGACTTCAGCTCTTTCAGGTCACTCTCCAACTGATCCACCACCCGCATACATGCCTGAGCAAGAGGAAGGCCCCCGACTAGCTCGATGTTCTCGGCCACATTCCCGAGAAATCTCCGGGCAAAGTCAAAAGAACGACGCCCAGAAAGGATAAAGTCGATGCACGATCGCATCGCTTCAAAGAACTGCCGCACCGTACTGCGTGTCAGGAAGTCCATGCTGTCATCACCCGGAACGCTCCCCGACCCCCTTTCTATCTCGAAAGAGGGGGTGTAGGCCGGCTCTTTTTGCACAGAAGTCATGCTGACTGTCGATACGGCAAGAGCGGAACCAGCCACTGGTGCTTCCGGAGGTGCTATCCCTGCTGGAACTTCCGCGACCAATGATGGAGTGGCAAGCACGATTTCCTCAGAAGCTTCATTTGAAGCTTGGGCTGTGCAATCTCCTGGGAGTGGACCTGCCATTGGACCCTCCACCCGAGCCTTCTTGACCTCAGTAGTGGCTTCCTCCTCTGGTAGAGTGGAAGGCTCCCCAGTACCAGCAGCTGCCCCTCTGAGGGCATCTCAGCAGCTGAGGTCTCAATTCCCTGTGGCCGAGTCAACTCTCTCACCATCTCCTCAATATGCGAGGAGGTTGTAGCCTCGGCATCTCCGGTTGGCCCTGCAATATAAAATGAAGAATGTCAAGACATCTTCTTCAACATGTAAAGAAAATTGGACAGGAGGTGGAAAGGGTACCTTCAACAGGAATAGCCGCCACTGGTGGTGCAGATGATGACTCGCCCACATACATTTCCTCCTCTGAGACATGGAAGAACTTGCTTTGATCAGGAGGAGCGGGTTCCTCGCTATAGTCGACTTTGTCCTCAAAGAGGCTTTCCCCTGAGAGCGAAGAAGACGACAGCTCAGGAAGCTCCGTAATCGGAGCCTTGCCTCCAATCACCCCAGTAGTAGGACTAGGGTCGACGGCCCTGGAACTAGAGATGAAGACGCCTGGAGACCCCAACTGCTGTGCCTCATCTCTCCCTTCATGAGCAGAAGGAGGTTTGAGCAGAGCTGAGATTTCCTGAAGTTCATCGCCCATTATGTCAATCTCTGGGGATTCGGCATCAGCAGCAATAACGGGTTGTTCGATGAACTCCCCCTCCTCCACAGCCTCGCGGTGCGACTTAGGAGCACGAGCTAAAGGGGGGAAATCCTCCTCTTCCGAAGGTTCCTCAACTCTGACGACGTCTTCAGGAGGAGCCTAAACTCCGGCAGAGATAGCTCCGGATTGAGAGACTTCAGCCGCCAAGTCCCTCCTAACCTTCTTCGGGGCAGGCTCAATAACAGAAGTAGAGCGGTGATGACGCTTACTCGCCAACTGCTTAGACCTCTTTGCTGGTGGCTCCGCCCTCGTTGCTGGAGGCTCCTCTCTCGTCGCTGATGGCTCCGCCCTCGTTACTGACGGCTCATTCTTCGCTCGTGGCTCTGCCCTTGGCGGTCGTGGCTCTGTAGCTCGTGGCTCCCTCCTCGTCCTTCTCCCGACCTCCTTACGGGCTTTCCGGTACTGCTCTACGAGTCTCGTTGGTTTACCAGACTCTGTCCTTGTCTCGAGGCTTGCATTGATGCTCTCGATACATGAAGATGCCGGAAGAAAGTCTGGTGTCTGGACGGCTTGGGAGTACCAAGTACAATAGCTTAGACTCATCTGGCACTTGGGCGCTTCAAGAGGTAGACGGAAGGTTGTTCCTGTCCCTCCAGCCACACTATAGTACCAGGCCCGAGCACCCTCGAACAAGTTCCCTTCGAAGGCGAGATAAGCATTTGGATTCCCGATATAGAGCTGGTCATAGCCGAACTGTCGAGCGAAGCGATTCGGCATGTATGGCTCAATGGTGCATGATGTCCCTTGTCGAAAAAGCATATACCCGGGCCGAATATTGAGCAACCACCAGAAGGCTCCCTGGGATAACCTCGTGAAATCATCAGGGCCTGCGGAATCGACAAGTAGCTCGCCGTAGGATGCACCAGGGATCTGGAGGAGGCAACGATTGAGCTGATAGTTTGCCGGGGCTGAAAGACGCTTCCGGATATAATATATGTAAGGATCCTGCCACCTCGAACCCTCCAATCGCTGTATGAAGGGGACGGAGTCCTCCTTCCAACGCACCGCCGTCATCAAAGAGGGGCAGTGCATCACATACCAGGCCATAAGGTATGTGTAAGGCAGCTCAACCCGAGGATTGGGACGCTTCACCACTGGATTCCCCTCTGCGTCCGTGAGCGGCTTTCCCTCGGAATCCACAGTTTTTGGCGGCTCACAAAAGCTTTTAGCCAGCGCCCGCAGCCCGCTCTGAATACCAGCCACCACGGCTGGGAGAAGAGCTATAGGGTTGCCATGGGCCAGAAGCACCGCCGGGTACACCACGTCGGCAACTATAACTTCATGTGGCAGCGTGGGCACCACACAACGCTTTAGCCACAGCATCAGAAAACCCGCCAGCAGCGCCCGATCGGAGATAGGAGTCCGGGCTTGGTGATGGAAGCTTTCAAAAACCAAGTCGGGGTCGAAACCATCTTCGTTCGATTCTGTGGTGTAGAACTTCTCGGGAGCCTGGTCAATCCGGTCTTCGATATCCCTATCAGAGCTGGGAGCCAATCGGGTGATCAAGTGGTCTTTGGTGTTCACATTGTTGAACAAATAACTCGCCCAAGACAGATACGTGACCCCCTGCGACCGCCATTTGGTGATCTGACCGCAGATATGGAAGTGACAGAGCACTTCCCAGTAGGTCTCGTATATGAGGGGAAACTCCTCCTTCACGTAGCGAAGCTCCACAGCGGTCGGGACATATTCTTCATAGGGCATGTCCCCTGTTACCAGTCCTGAGACCTCGTGCAGCTCGTGTAAGGCAAGGCCCATCTCCCCGACTGGAGTAAAGAACGTCCCCGTCAAGGGATTGTAACGTTCTAGGATCCCAAAGAAGTTTTGAGAACTTTGAGGGATCCCCCACTGTACGGCCCTGACCGCCGAGTACAGTCCTACACGCTTCAGCAAATCCCCGAGCTCGGTAAGGACAAAGCCAACCATCCTGCCCCACCAGTAATTCGCTGGGGAATGAATCCACCCATATGCACGGAACGTAACTGGATAGTCACCCTCCGCTGCCATGAACATGTTGAGGAAGGTGGAGCCAATGTGCGGTATCTCTCCAGACGGGATCTCCCTCTTGCGCGATCCAGGGAAAAGGCCGATAACTGACCCGTCATGGCCGTCATGACGGTGCACTTGGTGGTGGGAGCCCAGATCGCCAAGAGTAACCTCAGAAGCATATCGAGCGAGGTCAAACTCCATCTTCCGCGGGACGGACATATGCTGGTAATAGAACATAGGGTACATCCTATCCATGGCCGGGAGAAAGAACCTTCTGCCCCCTATTTGACGGAGCCATGTGTAAGTCCCTTCGTGCACGCGATGGCCGCCATCGTGGATATGATCCCCGAAGAAGAAGGCGGGCTTCTCCAGCTGGATGCCGTCATCCGTGACGAATGCTGCATCGGTCATCAGCACTCGAAGAGTCCTCATCTCGACATTCGAGAGCTTCTTCTCACGAGCCGGCGACTGGTCGGCAGTCACAGGGGCAGTCCTTTGCAGCACAAAGGTCAGGTTCCGGTCAGCTCCACCTACATGCCCAAATGGCGTATCTTGGGGAGTGAAGTAGCAGGTTGCGGCGCTGCAAAAAGATGAAGACACTTAAGTCAGATGCTTTACCAAAAGTAAAGAAAAATACTAAGTGTTCTGCGTCCAAACGCAGAAAAGATACTGGACGCAGGAATCATCAAATCCGCGTCCAGACCCGCAAATCTGCGTCAAGAAGCACAGAACGCAAAGATTGAAGCCACTTATGAAATTCCAAGTACTTGGACTCAGACGCCAGATTCATCAAATTGGCGCCTGATGGCACAGAAACGCAAGGATCAAATCCGCGTTCTGCAAACCAAGACTTGTAAAAATTCAAAGCACTTGGATTCAGACGCCAGATTCATCAAATTGGCGCCTGATGACACAGAACGCGAAGATCAAATCTGCGTTCTGCAAAGCTGCGTCCAGAGACCTTCACAGTTAGAGAAATTCTAAGTGAAGGACCCGAAGCACAGAGTCCTTGGGCGTCAGATTGTCTAATCCGCGCCCCGGTTATCATCCCAAAGACTGCGTCTGGGGAATCAAACACTCTGTGGTGAAGTTCTGCCTAGACGGCATACTACCTTGGAGACCTTGGAGGACGAAGTCCTGCGCAGAGGAAGAGCTGCCCCTCCGGGCCTCGGTGGTGGTCGCCTTTGAGGAAGAAGCGGTCGGCTTAATCTTTGGTGCCATGGCAAATTTGATCCGAGGTTAAATAAAGGAACAGGGAGGAGAATATGTTCTTAGCAAGCGCGAGAAGAAGAGGAAGTTCTCCAAACAGTTGCCTTTTATAGGCACGAGGATGCACAGAGATACGCGGCGCGTGACCCAAGGGACGCTGCAGCGAACCGTCGCTTGACGCGTGTAACAAAATCACTGCCGGTGACGAAGATCATGCGTCGCAACCCCGCCGCGAATCAGAAGCCGACACGTGGAGCAGTTCATTTAATGAACCGCGAGATCCGCGCGCCAAAAGGCAAAATTTCGCCGTTTCCCCAGGCCAGCTGGCGGCGTCATCATGACAGCGTAAAGTTCGCGCCCAAAAAACGCACCGGACATGCCCCGTCAGCATCTCCAAGAATGCTTTCTGAAGGTCGCGTCCCCTCTAAGGAGTTCGCGTCTGACCAACATCGCGTCTACCCTATAGACGCTGCGTCTTCAAAGTGGCTTCTACTTTTCAAAAAGAAGCCTGCGTCCAGTCTCTTGCGTCTGCTTTCTAAAAAGGAGCCTGCGTCCAGTCTCCTGCGTCTGCTTTCAAAAAGGAGCCTGCGTCCAGTTTCATGCGTCTGCAAGACAGTTCAACAGTACACTGGCGCCAACAGACAACCAACCACTCCCAGCCAAAAGCGCACCCGTGACAGACTAAAAGCAATCGGGGAGGTCTAGACTGTGTATCTAGACACTCAACACGATCAACTCTGACGGCTTCAAAGAGTTCAACAGTACACTCACGAAGACCAAATTCGGATAAGGTCAAACCTGAAGCATCAACAGTCCGGTCACAAAGGCGAACGCGGTTTAAGTCCAAAGTATTCCGAAATCCGTCCCATTCAACTGCGGAATATCGGAAACTTTGGAGGGGGTTCTGTAGGCTGTCTAAAAATGACTAACCAGGCAAGCCACCAAAGAAGCAGTCTCAAAGACGCAAAGGATTGAAGCCCGCGTCTCAACTTCAAGACGCGTCGGCCTGAAGCCCGCGTCTCAACTTCAAGACGCGTCGGCCTGAAGCCCGCGTCTCAACTTCAAGACGCGTCGGCCTGAAGCCCGCGTCTCAACTTCAAGACGCGTCGGCCTGAAGCCCGCGTCTTAAACATCAAAGCGCGTCGGCCTGAAGCCCGCGTCTCAACTTCAAGACGCGTCGGCCTGAAGCCCGCGTCTTAAACATCAAAGCGCGTCGGCCCGAAGCCCGCGTCTCAATATCAAGGCGCGTTGGCTCGACGCCCGCGTCTCAGCATCCAAGGCGCGTCCGGCCTGAAGCCCGCGTCTCAGCATCAAGGCGCGTTTAGTCTGAAATCCGCGTCTCAGTTGCAACCGCCCAGATCGTGGGGAGTCAGTTACCGCGCGTATCGCGGGTAACGGCCCTCATTCAGGCGCATTTTTAGGGGGCACGATCACCCCCTAAGACCCCTATAAATAGCCCTGTTGGCTATGAAGGAAGGGTCGAAGAATTGGATTCAGTGGGAGAAGAAGGTCGAGTGATCAATTAAGGTCGGCATTTTTGAATCCAGAGGGTCAGAAGATCAAGGCATCGAGAGAGAGAAGCCCGACGTCGACGACCGAGAGAGAAGAGATTCTTCAACAGGCTTACTGAGTACTAGCCTATCTTCGCCTACCTCCTCTTTGAGAGTTTGGTAGCCGGAGCTGAGTTACTCCCCTACCGGCCGAAGAGAAGATCCCCGACGGTCCAGGACGGTCATCTGGTCAACGGAGAACAAGATTCACTCTCCATCGCCACACGAAGAACCCAGCCTTAAACAAAGGGAAGATCCAAGCATCCTCCCTCCCTTGTAGTCGGAATATTGTTTTGTTGTAATCTTTCAACTGATTCAAGGAAATTTTACGGCAAATCTCTTTTCCGTACCGAACAGCGGCTCGATAAGACCACCATAAACATGATTAATCAGGGCCCATCAGTTTCCCCCAAACCAGGTACAAGTTGTCTACTTATAATAATTTATCCAGTAATAATGTCCACAAAGTATTCATAGTAATCTTATATTCATGGTTATCCCATTACGGGGATCAACAGGAGTAAATTCAGGAGCCTCCCTATTTCAGGGGTTTCAGTATCAACGTGTCAAGAAGCAGGTGGTAAAACATATGCTAGGTAGTAAGTCATGTCAGGTGGTAACACGTCAGTTGTCAAGTATGATACAGACAGGTGTATGTCAACAGTTAATATAACAAGTATGACATCACAATACCAAACGAGAACACCGATATAAATACAGAATGTTGTGCAAGTCAACCCGACGATGCGGGAAAGTCCAATGAGAAAGCGAGAACACTCGCCTAAAATTCAGGAAAACACTGTGAAATCCCAAGCTCTGGAATCCAGGGAATCAACGCGTCAATGCGTTTAAAATATAAGGGAGGAGAGAGAATAGAGACGCGGGAATCGCAGACGCGGGAGACGCGCTGCGGAGATGTCACAAACGCGGGATCTGTGCTCAAGTCAGGTCGTGAGGAGAACGCGGACGCGGATGTGGGTTCTGCGTCGCGTTTAGCACGAAAAGAACACAGACGCGGGCCTGGACTCCGCGTTGCGTCGACATGAGAAGGACACAGACGCGGGCCTGGACTCCGCGTTGCGTCGATACAAGAACGCGAAGGCCGCGTTAAGGGATTGCCTAGACGCGGGGGTGAGATCCGCGTTAGCAATAAAACAGAGGAGGGAAGGTGATTTCGGGGTGGTGGTGTTTAGTGTTTGTCGTTGCAATTGTCACCGGAAAGATTACCGGAATAATCGTAAACGATTACCGGAATAACCATCGGAGGCGTTGCCGACGAAGAAGAGCTCGGTCCCAATCCAAAGGAGGTGGCCGGCCCTTGAGAAGGTGATGGGGTGGTAGCCGGCGACGACCGGAGTTGGCCGGAATCCGGTAGCTCAAGCCCAAGCCCAAGCAACCATGGGGGGTGCAAGTGTAGTTAAAAATGAAAGGTTGGAGTTTTGGAAACGAGGCTTCGGAGAGCGAAGCAATAGCTCGTCGGAAAGAGCACGACGAGGAGAGGAAGATGGCGTGGTTCGTTGTGGCTAAGGTGGTGTATATGGTGGTGGAGATGGTGGTGAAGTTGGTGATGGAAGTGGGTTCCTTGGTGATTTATGTGAAAAAGAGGAAGAAGATGGTGGTATGGAGGTGGTGTTGTTGTTGGAAATGGAGGAGGAGATGGAGGAGAATGAGGTGGTGGTGTTGGTGGTGAAAATGGAGGTGGAGAAGGTGGAGAATGGCTACCCAAAGGAGAGAGCAAGGGGCTCATGGGGCTGCCATTTCATTCTCTGTTGCATGCTTGCAGGAAGCAAAGGAGGAGGAGAAGAAATAAATGAAGAGAGAGAAGGGAGTGGGGTTTATATAAGGTAAAGGAATGAATATAATAATGTGCATACTTTTCAAAGTAAAGAAACATAAAAAGAGAACTTGTGTTTCCCTCTCCAAACGCAGCCCTCAAACCCGCGTTTAGGCCAAAATGAGCCAAACGCGGGAATTAAAGCCGCGTCCAGGAAAGATGCAAAAAGGCTGCGTTTAACAAAAGGACAAAAGTCATAATGACTTGATTGGAATTGATTAGCAGTGCATTAAATGCAGCATGGAGAGGATCTCTGCATTAAATACAGAATCCTAGGTTGGTGAAACTAGCGTCTAGCGAGGAGAGAGAAAAGTGGAAAAATATCTGGGCACTATTCCGGTATCTGGGAAAACACCGAAAACTCCGGAAAAGTCCAAAAATAAAGTAGCTTGGAAAGCTTCCCAAAAATTCTCAAAAATAATAAATATTATAAAAATATTTTGGTGAAATCGGTTTCAGAAATTCAATCTCATTTTCAAAATAAAAATCCTGAAGTCAACCGTCAATACCGGTCTATACCGGGTCGGCTGGATTTTGATAAATTCTGAAAAATCTCAGAAAATGCCAGAAAAGAGAAAAATAATTTTAAGAAGTAATATGAAAGCGGAATTTAGAAATTTGATTACAATTATAAATTAAAATTCCTGGAATCAACCAGTGAGACTGGCCGACACCAAATCCAGTGGAATTTCGATAAATTCAGAAAATTCTTAGAAAAAGTATTTAGATAGAAAATGTGATTTTAAGAAGTTACAGGAAAGCCGTTTCTTAAAATTTAACTCCGTTTGTAAATTAAAAAAATCCGGGAATCGGTCAGCGGTATTGGTCGACCCCGGTTTGAAGAATTTCAATTTAATTCTGGCAAATTCCAGAAAATCATAGAAATCTAAAATATTAGAAAATGATGTTTAAAACTAAATCGGTCAAATTGGAATACCGAAAAGACCAAATTGAGTAAGACACTAGGATCGGGTCCCTAGTTCAGAGAAGAGCAGACTCTGAGTCCACGAATCCGGATCCAAGACAAAACGATCATATAAATAATTCATAATACGAAATAAATATAGGAAGTAAATCGAAAAATACGATCGAAAAATCTGAATACGCAACTAAGTACGTATTCTGAGAGCGGGGTGTTACATTCCATCCACCTTGTAAAAAATTGCGTCCTCGCAATTTCGATAAGGGGTAAAATGAACACAAAGGGGACATGGGTGGAATTTATACCATTCAAGATATGAAGTACTATAGGTAGGGCTCTCAAGTTGACGAAACAGTAATCAGAATATAGATATCTTCTGCACCTCTGGCTATATAAGTTTTTGAACGGTACCAAATAATACTGATCTGATGTCGTTACTTTGAAATAGAGTTCCAGTTGTACTGCATACTTTATAGCCCTCCGAGAATAAGCCAGAATATTGAAAATAAAGGAATCCCTGATAGTCCTGAGCATAATAAAGAAGATCGATAATTGAGAATTCCGAATATCAGGCATCAATCACTTTGAAAGATATAGCCGAGAATGTAGAATATCCGTAGAGAATTCCGACAACTGACTTCTGAAAGATAACCCGATTAGGATCAATCCTGGGAATACCCGAGCACCATAGAGTCAGCCGAAGAGATCATATAATAGCTTTCTTCAGAACCAGCCACTACCTCTCTAGTCTTCTCATATCTTAAGTTGGTATAAGGCTTCGAAAAACCAAAACAGGGGAAAGATGGAAGGGATTAGGAATCAAAGGAAAGATGATCAAGAATAGATAACTCTGTACTTGTAGTTGGACTGTATAACCAGGACTCATGCATTCCAGCTGCAAATTTCTTTACCATTAATTTGTCGTCTGGACGTACTGAGGATGCGAGAACCTAGGCTCTGATACCACCCTGTAACGCCCCGATCCCGGCGGGTACGGAGACGTTACTGCGACGTATATATGTAGGTCAGAAATACCCTCACATATATACGCTAAGCATCAGTACAGGCAAGAATTAGAGTACGGAAGCAAGTGGTGCATTATACATTCCAACATATGAGTACAATTACAAAGTTATCACCAGAGGTGATAAATATTACAATAATATCACATCTCCTGATAGGCACAAATGCGAGAATACAAAGAGATGTACATATATGAACAGTACAAAAGGGCGCTCACGAAATAACTGGAGAAGCCGCGAGCCAACAAGGGGGAGTAAGGATGGGACTGGAGCTACAGTTGACCTGTCTGCTCCACAGAAGTAAGCTTGGTCCTCAGCGAGATGGTCCCTTTCGGTCCAAGCTCCAGGACCTGGACATGAGGATCCAGAGGAGTCAGAACTCCCCAGGCGAGTGGTGAGGCGAAAGCCAGATGGCGTGCAAGGATAAGCACAAGTGTATCGATAAAACCGAATCATAAGCATGCACTGAAAACCGTGTCGTGAGCATAAGCATGCAGAAGCAAGTAGATACATAACAAGTGATATCAAGCAGAGAATACTCATGGTACGATAAGATAAGGGAAAGTAACGAGACGAGAAATAAAATAAATAGGACAACACCAGATATCTCCTAAACTAACATAAAACCGACAAAACCGAATAAAACCGAATACGAGCAAATCTGATTGTACGGGTTTAGGTCACGGCTCCATGAGATCAATACTTCGAAGGAATAATCCAAACAAGGAAACCCTCATTTATATACATTTATCCCATGTCACCATAATCCAAGCACGTACAACCTGAGTTACAAAATGGCACAACAAATTGCATATTAACATATGATTATAATAGGGGCCGTCTAAGTTCCAGGCTTCAGTATGTGTCCCATTCCACATACTTCCACTTACAACTTATAGAGCAAGTTATTTGGAAACTGATAAAGTTCGATGAATCATGTTTCGGATGGGCCCCGTACATGCCCGGGACAACGGTTCAGGAGTATCCGGTGCTGAGCCAGAACGTACCGCTAGGTACCGGGACTTATTCACGCCCGAACAGGAATAGAGTATCGCAGATCCCATAGAAATAGGCCTAGGGCGTGTGCATACCCGGCAGGAATAAACAGGAGTAGGGGTGCCAGCACACCCCACGGAATCCCTGGTGGCCGCCAGGTGATCCCTCAAGTATGTGGCCACGCGCGGCTCGATAAGACCACCATAAACATGATTAATCAGGGCCCATCAGTTTCCCCCAAATCAGGTACAAGTTGTCTACTTATAATAATTTATCCAGTAATAATGTCCACAAAGTATTCATAGTAATCTTATATTCATGGTTATCCCATTACGGGGATCAACAGGAGTAAAGTCAGGAGCCTCCCTATTTCAGGGGTTCAAGTATCAACGTGTCAAGAAGCAGGTGGTAAAACATATGCTAGGTAGTAAGTCATGTCAGATGGTAACACGTCAGTTGTCAAGTATGATACAGACAGGTGTATGTCAACAGTTAATATAACAAGTATGACATCACAATACCAAACGAGAACACCGATATAAATACAGAATGTTGTGCAAGTCAACCCGACGATGCGGGAAAGTCCAATGAGAAAGCGAGAACACTCGCTTAAAATTCAGGAAAACACTGTGAAATCCCAAGCTCTGAAATCTAGGGAATCAACGCGTCAATGCGTTTAAAATATAAGGGAGGAGAGAGACTAGAGACGCGGGAATCGCAGACGCGGGAGACGCGCTGCGGAGATGTCACAAACGCGGGATCTGTGCTCAAGTCAGGTCGCGAGGAGAACGCGGACGCGGATGTGGTTCTGCGTCGCGTTTAGCACGAAAAGAACACAGACGCGGGCCTGGACTCCGCGTTGCGTCGACACGAGAAGGACACAGACGCGGGCCTGGACTCCGCGTTGCGTCGATACAAGAACGCGAAGGCCGCGTTAAGGGATTGCCTAGACGCGGGGGTGAGATTCGCGTTAGCAATAAAACAGAGGAGGGAAGGTAATTTCGGGGTGGTGGTGTTTAGTGTTTGTCGTTGCAATTGTCACCGGAAAGATTACCGGAATAATCGTAAACGATTACGGAATAACCATCGGAGGCGTTGCCGACGAAGAAGAGCTCGGCCCCAATCCAAAGGAGGTGGCCGGCCCTTGAGAAGGTGATGGGGTGGTAGCCGGCGACGACCGGAGTTGGCCGGAATCCGGTAGCTCAAGCCCAAGCCCAAGCAACCATGGGGGGTGCAAGTGTAGTTAAAAATGAAAGGTTGGAGTTTTGGAAACGAGGCTTCGGAGAGCGAAGCAATAGCTCGTCGGAAAGAGCACGACGAGGAGAGGAAGATGGCGTGGTTCGTTGTGGTTAAGGTGGTGTATATGGTGGTGGAGATGGTGGTGAAGTTGGTGATGGAAGTGGGTTCCTTGGTGATTTATGGTGAAAAAGAGGAAGAAGATGGTGGTATGGAGGTGTTGTTGTTGTTGGAAATGGAGGAGGAGATGGAGGAGAATGAGGTGGTGGTGTTGGTGGTGAAAATGGAGGTGGAGAAGGTGGAGAATGGCTAGCCAAAGGAGAGAGCAAGGGGCTCATGGGGCTGCCATTTCATTCTCTGTTGCATGCTTGCAGGAAGCAAAGGAGGAGGAGAAGAAATAAATGAAGAGAGAGAAGGGAGGGGGTTTATATAAAGGTAAAGGAATGAATATAATAATGTGCATACTTTTCAAAGTAAAGAAACATAAAAAGAGAACTTGTGTTTCCCTCTCCAAACGCAGCCCTCAAACCTGCGTTTAGGCCAAAATGAGCCAAACGCGGGAATTAAAGCCGCGTCAAGGGAAGATGCAAAAAGGCTGCGTTTAACAAAAGGACAAAAGTCATAATGACTTGATTGGAATTGATTAGCAGTGCATTAAATGCAGCATGGAGAGGATCTCTGCATTAAATGCAGAATTCTAGGTTGGTGAAACTCGCGTCTAGCGAGGAGAGAGAAAAGTGGAAAAATATCTGGGCACTATTCCGGTATCTGGGAAAACACCGAAAACTCCGGAAAAGTCCAAAAATAAAGTAGCTTGGAAAGCTTCCCAAAAATTCTCAAAAATAATAAATATTATAAAAATATTTTTGGTGAAATCGGTTTTCAAAAATTCAATCTCATTTTCAAAATAAAAATCCTGAAGTCAACCGTCAATACCGGGTCGGCCGGATTTTGATAAATTCTGAAAAATCTCAGAAAATGCCAGAAAAGAGAAAATATAATTTTAAGAAGTAATATGAAAGCAGAATTCAGAAATTTGATTCCAATTATAAATTAAAATTCCTGGAATCAACCAGTGAGACTGGCCGACACCAAATCCAGTGGAATTTCGATAAATTTAGAAAATTCTTAAAAAAAGTATTTAGATAGAAAATGTGATTTTAAGAAGTTACAGGAAAGCCGTTTCTTAAAATTCAACTCCGTTTTTAAATTAAAAAATTCGGGAATCGGTCAGCGGTATTGGTCGACCCGGTTTTGAAGAATTTCAATTTAATTCTGAAAAATTCCAGAAAATCATAAAAAATCTAAAATATTAGAAAATGATGTTTAAAACTAAAATCGGTTAAATTGGAATACCGGAAAGACTAAATTGAGTAAGACACTAGGATCGGGTCCCTGGTTCAGAGAAGAGCAGACTCTGAGTCCACGAATCCGGATCCAAGACAAAATGATCATATAAATAATTCATAATACAAAATAAATATAGGAAGTAAATCGAAAAATACGATCGAAAAATCTGAATACGCAACTAAGTACGTATTCTGGGAGCGGGGTGTTACACCATGTGCATATGTGTATGTTTTCATTCCAGCACTACCTAGTTAAATGTTCGCATGTAACCCCTTTCTTGTAATAGTTGTAACTAGAACTTGTGGTGCTTGGGATGTTTGTAAATCTAAGACTTGTGACCATGATGGTGGTATCATGTGGATAATGGATGCCTTGATGGATATGTAATGGAATATATTGTGTAAGCATATTGTGGAAACTTATTTAAAGTTGAAATATGGTGCTTATGAGATCTTTATACATTGTGATAAGTAGGCCATGTGAGCCGAAACCTCTTAATGGAAATAAGTAGGCCCTGGAGCCGAAATTGCTACTTTCTGTATGTGGAGAGGGCGAAATTTTAGAGGAGATGCTGCCGGATTTTTCTGGATTTATATTGAGAAGAGATTTGGGGATAAGTATGTGTTGCGAAACTAATCTTGCTTATTAGAAACTGGGACCGTTACACCAAGCCGACTTGAAGATGGAAGATCATCAAGAAGACTTAGGTATCCTAGTTTTGTTTAGTGTGTTTTAGATCCATTTGTAAAGATAAGAATAGTTGGTATGCTCAAGTGCACAACACACACAAGTTTTATGTTTGGATTTGGTTTTCATGAATAGTTTAGATTAAAATAAGTTTACATGGTTTATATGTATAGTAGATGTATTCTATTTATACATGCATACTTAAACTTCTTATACAAACTTATTTTGACTATCCTATTCATATGTTGAAAAATTCAAGTTTGATAAAATACAAGTTTTAGTTTTTGGTAAAAATGTTAAAACCCAAAAATGGTTTCATATGCTTGATATTTGAGCTAAACTTTTTATCACATGTTTATATATCAATGCAAAATGATAAAACTTTTTTTTTGGGTATTTTTACATAACTTAAAAGATTTTTAGAAATATTTTTAACAAGTGTTTCTGACCTAGAACAGTGCTGACAGACCAAGCCGGTCGACCGACGTGCACAGACTTGTGCACGTCTGCTGGCACAGTGGGCCGGTCGGCCGGGCGGCCGACCGGATCAGAGAGCCTTGCTCTCTTTATCTGGGCGGTCGGCCGAGCGGCAGACCGGATCAGAGAGTCTGCTCTCTGTATCTGGGCGGTCGGCCGTGCGGTCGACCGGATTGCCCCAACGGTCACATTTCTGACCGTTGGCGGTCGGCCGACCGCTAGGCCTGTCAGGCTGCCAGATCAGCCTAACGGATAGTTTCTGTTTTGGCCTATATATACCCCATTTCTTGGGGGGTTTAACCAAGATTTTCAAGAGCAAAATTCCTACTTTTCTGAAGTGTTTTACAAGTTTTCAAAAAGAGTTTTAAGTGCCAAAAGATCCATCTTATTTGTTTTAAAGTGTTTTGTCATTTTTCAAAGAAAATAGGTTTTTGGGAATTAGTTTCTTGTTCTTAATTTCTATATCAATTTGGTATTTTTCCAAGAGATTTTCTTTGATCAAAACACTTTGTTTTTTCACACTTGAGCTATCATCTATCCTAATCTATTAGGATCTTGTTTTTGTGAAAAAGAGGAAAGAGAGATTGTTTGAGGTTGTGGAAACCTCCAAGTTGTACACCCTTGCTTTTGTTGTATCCCTCTTTGGTAGAGGTTGATCGGGTGATTGATTTGCTCCCTCTTTGGTAGAGGTTGAGATTGTGGTTTGCTCCCTCTAGTAAGAGGTGGAGATTGGTTTGTAAACCCTTTTCGGTAGAGGTGTTTGTGGTTGTTTGGCTACGGGCCTACCCCTCGGTTGTGAGGCGGTGTTTGAGAGAGGAGTTCGGTACTCCCTTTGCTGTAACAAATCCTCCTTGGTGGGAGATAGTGGATTGGAAATCCTTCACGGTGGTGAAGGCGGGGATATAGAGCTAGGGGCTCGAACCTCGAAACATATCTTGTTGTTAGCGTTTGATCCATTGTCTCTCTAACCCTCTCTCTCTTTATTTTGTGCATTGCTTTATTCATATTGCCATATCATTCATATTGCTTGTGTTGCCTTGCATCGTTCATATTGCTATATCTCTTATATGCTTGGATTGCTTGTGTGTGCCTCACTTGTACTTAACCACAAGAGCTTCATATAACACCTCAACCCTTATCTAGGGGAATCAAGAGGAGTTAGTCCAGATCCCTTCATGGGGAATTCGGCTACACTTGTGTGTTGTACTAAGTGTGTTGCAAAATTTGTCTTAAGCTTTCACATTTAGCGCATTTAGTTTATAGATTAGCATTATCACCTATTCACCCCCCTTCTAGGTGATTTACAATTGGTATCAGAGCCTACGCTCCTGATACTTTAGGCTTAACATCCTAGGAGTGAGATCCTTTGTTTAGCTAATCTATATTTGCATTTGCACATTTGTTTGTTTGCACACATAAAGTTTACATCCATGGACTTCATGACCCCACCTATGTTTGACCCTTCTAACATTCTTGTTTGGAAGACTAGGATGTCCATTTACCTACAAACCCTAGGTTATAAGATTTACCTTGCCATTACTAAGGAGTCCTTCCTTAGTGATAGCAAGCAAATAGGGGCTAATGCACAAGCCCTTGAGGCCATTAGAAGCACACTTCCTAAAGAATATCTTTTGCTTGCTTCTAACTTTGATTCCACATTTGCAGTATAGAATATGTTGACAACCATAACCACCACCTCCAAGCTTCAAGTGCCAATTCAACAAGAGGAGGAGACTAGTGGAGAATCCGATTCACAATGCTATATGATCCAAGGGAATGACTCCCTTGAGGTACATTCGAATATTCAACTAGATAGTTTTGATTCTAATTCTTCATGTGATGATCATATTGATGCCCTTGCTTTAAATGAAGAACTTTTTATTGTCTGTGAAAAGTTGTTTGAAAAATATAAGATTTTGAAAAAGAAAAGTCTAGGAATTGAAAAAGAAAATAAAAGTTTGCATTCTAGACTTGACAAGGTTTTGCAAGAGAAGATTGAGGTTTATAATGAAAGGGATTCATTAAGGTCTCAACTTGATCTTGCACTAAAAGAAAATAAAGTTTTAAAATCTAAAAATGATTGTGAAACTCTTTTGAAGAATAATGATGTTTTGTCTTCAAAAGTTGAATTTGTTTTAAGAGAAAATGATTCTTTGAAAGGAGAAATTGATTTTATTTTAAAAGAATTAGAAATTTGTTTAAATAAAAATAAATCTTTGAAAAATGATATCTCTTCTTATGTTTGCCATGCTATGGTAGTTTCACCTAGATCACCCCTTGCATGCTCCACTTCTTCTTTGATTAAAAATGATATAAATGTTTTAAAGAAGAGTGTTGATTGTTTGGGCTCCACTTTGAGCCAATGTGTAGTGGGTCATACACATTTGGAAACTTTGTTTCGAAAGAAACAAGTTCCATCTATTATTCATGCACACCCATTACGGCATACACGTGCTCCTCACGGACACCATCACCACATGTATGCTCATGTGTACACTTGTACACATTGTGGACGTAAGGGCCACCTTGCTAAATTTTGCTATGATCGTGTACATATTTCTAATTTAGCAAATAATTTTGTTTGGGTTAGAGAAGGTACTAACCCCCATGGACCCAATAAGATATGGGTACCAAAGACCACCCCTCTTGTATTTGATGTAGGAGTGGGCTCTCGCATGACGTGAGAGTAGCCATACCTTGGAGTGGATGCGTTCCGTGCCTAAAGATTACTATTTGGATGCATCACTTTCAAGGGATGTTTGGTGGAGAGGACCACCATGTTTTGGAGACTTGGAGAGTTCCCTTCTAGGTTTTGGTAACGATTCCTAACTCCTTATTATTGTTTACATGCTTTCATATTCATTATTAGCATGTTTGATGTTTGAGATTATTATGAAAATGCCATGATTATTAGACCATTGACATGCCTGTATAGCCTTTGAGACACCCATGTTTAGTATGAATCATTATTTTGTGTTCTCTCCTTTGTTTAGCTATCATGTTTATCATAGATCTAATAACATGTGGATTTACATAATAATCATGTTTATGATTTTCATGTTGATTTTTATCTTGTTTTTATGCTTCATGCGTTGATTACATGTTTAGATGTTAGTTTTCATTAAAACTTGGTATATACTTGTACATATAGTGGGCCACAAATAAATCTATATATGTTTGTGCTTGATTGCTTATTTGTTCCCATTAGATGTGCTAGTATAGTCTATTTTTGATGATTCATGCATTTTAAACTTGTATTCCCATTTTTGGATTTGTTTCATGTTTTTATGTTTATATTTAACTTCATGTATATGTCCATTTTATCTAAACTATTGTTATACATATACATCCTTTTGAGCCACGTGCCTTCATGCATATATCTTGTGGACTCTTTGTGTTTGGATATGTATGTATATTTTAGTTTGTATAAGACATACATATACCTTGAAGATTAAATAAGTTTTGATGATTTTCTTGTTTCAAGGAATATTGAGTTTAATGATACATTTTTTCATGATTGTGATTTCACATCTTATTTGTACACTCACATTTATTGTTTACTCATGTTTTGTTTTCATGAGTCATATTTATATTTAATTGACTTGAGTGTTTTGATATCATGTGGATTTCTTATTTCATGAAAAACAATTTGTTTTTATTCCTTGCTTGAAGGATTTCGTACTAGTTAACAAGTTTTTCCATTTAACTAGTTCGTATTCTTCATTTTGGTAGAGTTTTCAAACACACTTTATTTTTCAAATCTATTTTTTGAAAACCCTACCATCCATGGGTGGTGGATGGGAGATCATGCTCATGTATGCTTTATATTGAAAATCATTTTAAACTTGAACATGATTGGGTGGTAGTTATATGAGATATACACTTGATCTTATTGTTGGTTCAATTGGTATCATTGAATTCTTTCAATTGGTATCAATCTTGATATTTCTTGTATACTCATATATGTTTGTATATATGTATGCTTGCATTTCAAAGAATATCAATTTCAATTGGTATTTATTTTTCATACATATATATATATGTTTGTGTTTATGCTAAGCTTGAGCTTCAAATCTGTTTCAATTGATTAGTTTTCAATTGCTTTTCAATTGGTATCTTATTTCAAGCTTATGCATGTGTTTTGTTAGTATTCCATAAAGGGGGAGAAATTCAATTTTCATATTTACAATTGGTATTTGTATTTCCACTCCCTTACTTTATGATAGAAAATAAAAATTTTAAATGATATCATATACTTAAAAAGAAAAATACTCACTTTTGATATCAAGATGTTTATTTGAATGTTTTTAAAATTTGGTATCTCAAAATTTTGTTTAAAAAAAAATTTTTAAAATACAAAAGTTTTGATTTGTGTTGCCTATATGCAAGGAGAGCTTAACATCTCTTCTACATATAGATTCATGGTGAGTGTATCTTGTATTGAAGATCTTGACAATCTCTTCTTTATGTGGTACACGTGTGTAAGGGAGCTTCACATCTCCTCTTATGCATTACATAGTGTATGTTATGTGAATTAGGGCTTGTCATCCCTCCTTCATGTAATGTATCTATGTAGGGAAGCTTCACATCTTCCTCTTCATGAATGTACATAGCATATACCATTTATTTATTGATCTATATTTACTTTCAATTGGTATCAAGATGCTACCTTGACATATTTTCAATTGATACCTTATTTGATTGTCACCCTTATTTGGTTTTTTTTGTTTTAGACAAAAGGGGGAATTTTTTTTTATTATTAACCCCTTTGTTGATTCATTGTTTCGAACAAAAAGGGGGAGAAAATTTTATTGATTTAGTTTTGCTTTTACCCTTTATTGATGATTGATTCTTTGTATTAAAAAGGGTGAGAAGATTTTGTTTGTTTTGATTTTTACCCCTTTGTTGATGATTGACAAAAAGGGGGAGAATTATTTGAGAGTTTAACATGCATATATAAACCAAAATCTTTTTAATATGCATGATTGGTACAAGTTTTATATATGCATATTTATGTTTTGCATATATTAAATTTAATTTAGTTTAATTTTAATTGGTATCTAGAGCATGTTTTATTTTAAACATTTCATTGGTATTTAGAGCCTTTTATTGTTTATGCATGATTATGCATTGTCATTCATTGCATATTTATTGTTTATTTGTTTATGCCTGAGTTAAGGGGGAGTTTCCTTTAAGCTTAACTTTAATCCATGCATATATAACTCCATGAGTTTTGTCATCTTCAAAAAGGGGCGATTGTTGGCCCGGAGGCCTTCCTCTCTAGTTTTGATGATGATTAACTCATGTAGTTATGTTACTAATAATCTTGTGATTTTAGTTTCAGATCATGTAACAAGATATTAGTTGGTGATTGCTTCAAAAGAGGAGTTTGGAAGCCTTCACTTGGTGATTCCCGTGCCCCGAGCATCAAGATCGTACCTTTGCACTCGTGGATAACGGTTTGGGACCAAGCCGACTTGAAGATGAAAGATCATCAAGAAGACTTAGGTATTCCTAGTTTTTGTTTAGTGTGTTTTAGATCCATTTGTAAAGATAAGAATAGTTGGTATGCTCAAGTGCACAACACACACAAGTTTTATGTTTGGATTTGGTTTCATGAATAGTTTAGATCAAAACAAGTTTACATGGTTTATTTGTATAGTAGATGTATTCTATTTATACATGCATGCTTAAACTTCTTATACAGACTTATTTTGACTATCCTATTCATATGTTGAAAAATCCAAGTTTGATAAAATACAAGTTTTAGTTTTTGGTAAAAATGTTAAAACACAAAAATGGTTTCATATGCTTGATATTTGAGCTAAACTTTTATCACATGTTTATATATCAATGCAAAATGATAAAACTTTTTTTTGGGTATTTTTACATAACTTAAAAGATTTTTAGAAATATTTTTAACAAGTGTTTCTGACCCAGAACTGTGCTGACAGACCAAGCCGGTCGACCGACGTGCACAGACTTGTGCATGTCTGCTGGCACAGTGGGGCCGGTCGGGGGCGGCCGACCGGATCAGAGAGCCTTGCTCTATGTATCTGGGCGGTCGGCCGAGCGGCCGATCGGATCAGAGAGTCTGCTCTCTGTATCTGGACGGTCGGCCGCTTGCGGTCGACCTGGTTGCCCCAACGGTCACATTTCTGACCGTTTGCGGTCGGCCGGCCGGCCGACCGCTAGGCCTGTCAGGCTGCCAGATCAGCCTAACGGCTAGTTTCTGTTTTGGCCTATATATATCCCATTTCTTGGGGGTTTTAACCAAGATTTTCAAGAGCAAAAATCCTAATTTTCTGAAGTGTTTTACAAGTTTTCAAAAAGAGTTTTAAGTGCCAAAAGATCCATCTTATTTGTTTTAAAGTGTTTTGTCATTTTCAAAGAAAATAGGTTTTTGGGAATTAGTTTCTTGTTCTTAATTTCTATATCAATTTGGTATTTTCCCAAGAGATTTTCTTTGATCAAAACACTTTGTTTTTCCACACTTGAGCTATCAACTATCCTATCTATTAGGATCTTGTTTTTGTGAAAAGAGGAAAGAGAGATTGTTTGAGGTTGTGGAAACCTCCAAGTTGTACACCCTTACTTTTGTTGTATCCCTCTTTGGTAGAGGTTGATCGGGTGATTGATTTGCTCCCTCTTTGGTAGAGGTTGAGATTGTAGTTTGCTCCCTCTAGTGATAGGTGGAGATTGGTTTGTAAACCTCTTCGGTAGAGGTGTTTGTGGTTGTTTGGCTACGGGCCTACCACCCGGTTGTGAGGCAGTGTTTGAGAGAGGAGTTCGGTACTCCCTTTGTTGTAACAAATCCTCCTCGGTGGAGGTTCCCTCGGTGGGAGATAGTGGATTGAAAATCCTTCACGGTGGTGAAGGCGGAGATGTAGAGCTAGGGGCTCGAACCTCGAAACATATCTGTTGTTAGCGTTTGATCCATTGTCTCTCTAACCCTCTCTCTTTATTTTGTGCATTGCATTATTTCATATTGCCATATCCTTCATATTGCTTGTGTTGCCTTGCATCGTTCATATTGCTATATCTCTTATATGCTTGGATTGCTTGTGTGTGCCTCACTTGTACTTAACCACAAGAGCTTCATATAGCACCTCAACCCTTATCTAGGGGAATCAAGAGGAGTTAGTTCAGAGCCCTTCACGGAAAATTCGGCTACACTTGTGTGTTGTACTAAGTGTGTTGCAAAATTTGTCTTAAGCTTCCGCATTTAGCGCATTTAGTTTATAGATTAGCATTATCACCTATTCACCCCCCCTCTAGGTGATTTACAATAACATATAGGGATAGAGGATCTTATTAAAATGGTTTGATTACTACATGAGCACTGATACACGTGTACTCCATTATACCAGATATTGTCACTATTACACTGTCACCCTTACCGACCCACCTATACACTGAACACTGTATTGCATATAAATATCTGTTACACTATACCGTTATTTCACGTTGTTTCACCATTACATAGATACTGAGATTCACGACACTATTACTGCATGATTGTGAACTATTGATACAATGATACGCTAGTACACTGGATACCGTCCTGTACACTGTTACTTCATGTTCTTACATCACTGTTATATAGACTCACCGGTGTACATGCATTGATTGTCTATGTCTTCCTGTTACATGGATCATGGATTCTATTATTACTCATGAACATTCTTGCATGCTCGTTATATTGACCATTGTTTCTGTCACATGGATTATTGTTACATGAGTAGTTCGTCTGTTACATGATTATTTCCCGTTCTGATATTGATATTCCCGTTACTGGATACATGAGCTGTTGATATGCGATGTGTGGAATCCCACATCTATTGTTCCCGTTTCCCGTTATCTTGTTCTATGCTATCAACAGAGCTCAGGTCCTGTTATCATGTTACACGTATCATGCACTGTATTTGTTCTTGCTACACTGTGTACTTTAAATATCATAAATAGAACTTGGGGTGGGGGGGAGACTTGACGGTTGATTAGATCTTATCGGGTGGATGTACTGGATCCATATTGTTAGTCCCACTGCAGGGGACGGTAGTGCTGCCTTCCAATTGTATATAGCTCCATGAGCTCCCGTTACTTGATTCGTGCTCCCCTCTTAGCGGAGGGCCCTGGTCTCAGCAACCAGGGGTTTGTTTAAGGCCGTGATCCTGGGTATGCACGGGATACACCTACCTGATAAGAGCTCCTCGACCATTTGGTTTCCAATTAACATAATAAAACAGTGTACACAATAGTGACGTCGGGAACACTTGTTATTCAGTCACTCTATCGTTGGATAATGGTACCCGTATGCCATGTCCGGATGGGTTCGACTGGAGTGCGGGCTCCAGTATGAACTGCCAGTGGTAT
This sequence comes from Agave tequilana, assembly GCA_038442645.1. Classification (NCBI taxonomy): domain Eukaryota; kingdom Viridiplantae; phylum Streptophyta; class Magnoliopsida; order Asparagales; family Asparagaceae; genus Agave; species Agave tequilana. Next base: position 2,419 of record JAVJIF010033555.1, on the reverse strand, counting down.
GGGACACTGGAAGAGATTGATTAAAATACTAGGTGGTACTGATTGTTATTATTGTATAAATAACATGACTTGCCTGATACATGTATGCTATTGTGTAGTTGTACTTGTTACACTTCATGTGTTGACACACTCTTCATGTACACGTATACCTTGCATTGCATGCTCTAGTTCCTGTATATCCTATAAACACTATTCCCGTATACTCACATTGCTATAGAATGGTTGCATACTTCATCTACATGTTCACAGACACCACGTCAACAGTGTTTTTATATACAACCAGGAGACTACTATAGACATGACCCAATGATAACAGGCTAATTGGTGATGGTATTAAAATATGACATTGTTATATTTCTACAGATTATGAAATTTCTATTATCTGATATCACTATTACATAAACATGTATTATATATTATTATCGTGTTTGTATTACTATAGTACATATTACTATCTCCTTCATTTTACCACTCACTAAGTCGCTTTCTGACGACCCTGGTTTTGCGTGCCCAGGTTGGAGATCTGAGTTATCGTATTATCAGATAGTCCATTGGATTCACATAGGAGACCCGTCTTCGAGACCATTCATAGGTATCTTTGTGATTTGTTTTGTTATCTTATTTCTCCCTATTTTCCTATCTGTTCTGATCACTAACTTCTTTCTGTAAGTATTCTTATACTTATTTCCTGCTGGAACTCTTGTAAATATGGAGGTGATTTTCTGTACTGAGGCTTAGCGTACGTACGTGAGGGTTTTCTGCCCTGCGTATGTACGTCGCCATAACGTCCCCGTACCTGCGGGATAGGGGCGTTACAACTATAACTCACTTGCAGTTAATTTTGTGATCATGCAATTTGTATTATATTTTATATTAATATTAATTTTGTAATATTTAGTATTTTTAGTATTTATTTGCAATATTAAACTTTTTAAATCACTAAATAGTTAATTTTGTATAAACTTTTCCACTTACGACTTACACAGTACGATAACCAAACACCGTAAAACACTTTCTATTTACAACTTTATATTACCAACTAAACACCGGTAAAACATACATGCATGTAATTCAATTTACAGCTGCAAAAGAATTTACTAATTATGACTTACAAAATTACGATCAGTTACGACAACCAAACAGACCCTTATTAATTAAAGATTTGTTTATTTGTTTGATGTTAAATAAGCTGAAAAAGGCGAATATAGTGAGTCTCACTATCAGTTTTAGCTCATTTTATAAAATTCTGTTTGTATGAATTTTTCAAAAAAAAAAAAAAAGAAATCAGAAGTGCCTCAGAAGTGGCACTGTTGTTGATAAAACGTTAGCGATTTCTCCCGCTCTGCATTCATTGCAAAATGGCGAAAAACGAGTAGAAAATTGACAGCATTAAACTTATCAACAAATTTTCTCAAAAAAAAAAAAAAAATTTAAGTGCTCTAAAGTGTCACTTTTCTCAGATAGATTTTCCAACCAAACGAGCCCTAATCAGCAGCATCCACGACAACAACCACCAATGCAGGACTACCTTGAATTTATTTTGTGACCCGCATAATGCTCGGTCCCCGTCAACCACGCGCAGCTGTCAGTAGCCCCGTCACCGTCTGAAACAGGCAACACGTACACGCGTTCCGAGTTTACACTGTTGTCGAACCTCCGTTTTAATATTTTCTTCGCATTCGATTTTTTTTTTAAATACAGAAAATTATCTGATTCATGTATATCTAAATGTCAATGTGGTATTGAGTGATCTACGCTGCACATCTTAATTAATACAGCCTGCTGCCTGCTTTATAATCATTTGTTAAGCTGTCAAAATATAACATCGTTGTCTGCTGCATCAACAAAGATTGTACAAATACATAAGCCGGCATAAAATACCGTATTAGCCCAGTCGTTTCGTATTCTGAATTATTCAAGTGCTACAGAAATCCAACGGTCAGAATGAGAGACTGAAACTGACAGGGATCGTCAAACACCACCACTATCGTTGACACAACACCCATGTTCTCACCCGTATGGACTGCGTGGGTCCATATTGTGCAAGTCACGGTCGGCCCCACAACCCAGCTCAGTCCAGTCGGCAGCGGACTGTTAGAGCACAGATCTCGTGTTCATCGTAGCTCCGTATGCGGGACCGCATAATTTCTTGTGAGAGAGAAACAGTCAAGCTTTTGCAATGCACGTTGAAGTAAATTATAATTACTTGAGGTGCTTTATGAAAAATGAAAATAAAAAGTAATAAAATTGAAAGCGAAACAATCGGAAAATTGTTGTCGGGTGGAACTGAGACCTTCGGTCTGCTGGTAAGAGCCCCCAATTCTCTTCTCCCGTCTCTCTCTGTGTAAAGCTTTAATGGCGGTCGAGACTCTTCGTCTGAGAAAAGATTCCTTCGCCGGCGAGGCACGAGCTCCCCCGT